>JBAMDO010000449.1:0-18506 GCA_037074765.1 Mansonella perstans
TTAAATTTAAACATAATTGAAAATAAATTAAATCATAAAATTGTCAATTAATTGGACTTGTTAATTAATCGAACAGATAATCAGTATTTTGCAATGAATGGAAATAAAGTCATCCTAGGAAAATAGAAAAATTTGGTTGTTGAAAAAAAAATTCGATTGTTGAAAGAAAAGAAAATAGAAAAATTTGCTTGCTGAAAAATTTAAATCGAATAGTACGAATAGAGTACTAATATATCGAATTTGTTAAACAATTCCATTTATTATATATATGCAGTTTCTTTAAAAAAAATTAACATAAAACTAAATTGCTAAACATAATTAATTGATTAATTAATAAGTGTCAAATTGCAAAATATCTTACCGGCAAGAAATTTAGCAACATGAAATGGCATAACAAATATTGAAACGCATAAATCCGATGCTGCCAAAGAAACCAAAAAATAATTCTGCACTTTTTTCAGTGGACGATAACTGAATACAGAAATAACAACGAGTGAATTTCCAGCAATTGTTATCATAATTATTATCTGTAATGATAACAACTTGATCTATTGTTTATTCAATGACACACAAACTACATCATTTAAAAAATTATTAAAACATTAAAAGAAAAAATTTTAAAAAAATCTTATCACAGCAAATATTTTTAAAGGGAAAATGACGTTTTAGATTATTTAGTTTTATATATATATGTGCATATATTCGTGCAAAAAGAAACTGAAGAACTAAAATTTCTGTAACAAAATTTAAAATTCAGTGTTTATTGATTGCGATTATTTTATAAACATTGTGGTTTTTTCCTTTTTTCTTAGAATGTAAATGATTTTAAAAAAGTAGTTGAAATGGTTGCAATATTTTGAAGTTTTCTTCCTCTCTCCCTGTTTCTCTCACTCCTTCTTGTTAAAACATTAAAATAAATTTCAATTTAGAAATATTTTTCTTCTTTTATAATTTTAAAAATTTGTTTTATAATCAATGAAAAAATTATTTGTTGACAATATTTTTCCTTAAATATTCATAACAAATATATCCGTGGGATAAATGAATTTTATCCAGAATATATTTTCATGATTTCAATGAATATATCCATATCATAAATTCAATTTCCAATTTTCGCATTATCAATGCTTTCAATTGATTGGCCATACATTAAAATTTATCAATAAAACATAAATGCATTTTAAGCAAACATTTTCTTACTTTTTGAGAGTTTGGGAATAATTTTTGACCATGATTTAATTCATTTTTCCTTTTTTTTTTTTTTAAAATTTCTTTAATTATCATATGCACATATATACATTTAAATCAATCATCTAATTTAAAATTATCGCTCTTTAATAAAAACATATAAAATATCGAATTTGTTTCAAACTCCTTTTTAATTTTAATATTTTTGTTAAAAAAAAAAAAGAAAATAATAAAATGTATTTAACACTTTAATCTATAAAATTTTTACATGTTTAATATCAATTTTTTCTTTAAATTCTTCAACACATTTGGTCTGCAGAAATTCAAATTAAAGGTTGATTTTTGAAAAAATAACATGAAATATATTTTTTACTTACCACATATGTAACAGTTCCAATAAGTAGTTCAGCAACTAGAAGATTCTTCGAATCTAACCATGTAGAATATTGTTGTTGCATTTGATGAAATGAATGTTTATTCAATTGTTGATCAGAATTATTAATTTTAAGATTAATAATTGATGAATTAAGCAGTTCATCTTGGACTGATAATATTTTAGCAATAACCATCATTGATAATTACTGCCGTTGTTGTAGTTGCTCTTGTTGTTGTTGTTGTTGTTGTTGTTGTTGTTGTTGTTGTTGTTAGCACAATTGTTCTTCAGAAAAAAGTTCTTTTTTGTATTTCAGTAATAAATTTAATGATGATAATTATTTAAATTATATTTACTAATCAATAACATAATAAGTGTTATTATCCTAACTATTCTTAGGGCATTTCTAGAGAGAGAGAGAGAGAGAGAGAGAGAGAGAGAGAGAGGGAGAGAAGAAAGAGAGAGTAGAGAAAAAGGAGAAAAAAAGAATAATACAATAGAAAACCGATTCATCTAATTATGTAATAGATTTATCTTATAAGCATATGATATAACCGTCCTTTGCTTTTTTTCTTCCCTTTGCTTTTTCTCTTTCTCTCTCCCTCTCTCTATCTTTCTTTCTCTGTTTATTTTCATCTTTCTCTTATTTAATTCTTGCTACTTTTTTTTTAAAATGAAAAAGTACAAAATGTTTGTTGAAAACCAAAAAAAGATATTCCATCTGTGGTAATATCATAAATTTTTGTAAGTATATTTTAAAATATTCATTATTTCAGTAATTTTTCATTTTTCATTTTCAAATTATCATTTCTTGTTTTCTTTTCCTCAACTTTACTTAAAGTGAATTGTTGGACTGGAAAGTTTACAAAGTTTTTTTCTCTTCATCAATTACACTTCTTTTTTTTTATTTCCCTTTTAACTTTTTTTTTTTTTTGTTTAGTTTTGACTTTTTTTCTCACATCGATCAAAATATACTTTTTTTTTGTTCAAATTTTGTTTAAATGCTACTCAAATGAGAAAATTGTCAAAAAAAAAAAAAAAAAAAAGTTTAGAAACAAAAAACAAAAAGAGAAAAGTAAAATGAAAAGAGAGAGAAAGAAGTAAATAGAAAATTAATAGAGAGAATTATTTTATTTCATAATATAAAATTAGCATTTTTTTTTTTTTTTTTGAGAGTTTATAAAATATTACATTATGTAATGCTCCCCATATATACCAAGATAAAAATATGACAATGTATTCTTAATCTTTTATTTTTTTAAAAATTTCTAATTGCTCTTCGTTTTTTTCTCTCTTTCCTCTTCCTCTAACTCTATCTTCCTTGCTCTCTTGCCATTAAAATGTGCAATTAAAAAATGCGCAAAGAAATGATGATAACAAAATCTGAAATTCTACTCCTTGAATTGTGATGAGTAATTTGATATATTCGTCCATACATTTAAAATAGAAAAGATTATAATTAGTTTGAATTTATGAAAATATGTGGAAAATAGAAATTCAACATTTGAATTTACAAAATATAATATACAGTAATAGGATATTAAGTAAATAAATTTACGATAACAAATACATTGATAGTATAAATGTACAGGTAAAAGTAAGAGAAAAAAAAAAAAACAATATGAAATGAAATATAAAATTGGTAGCTTTTTATCTCTCTTAAAACTGCTATATTCAGAAAAAGAGTCGCATAAAATGTCACAGCTAAAAGTGATGTTCATGTCATCTTGTGAAATTCATGATGATACATACTTGACATAATGTGCTTAATGAAAAAGGCTATTTTAAGAAAATCAAAAAAAAAAAAAAAATCCCTTCATTCAAATTGTTCATTTCATTCTTCTTTTAAATTATTAACAATCATTAAAAATTACAAAAAAAAAAAAAATCGTCTATTTCATTTTCAGAAAATAAAAAGAAAAAAAGAAAAGCCTAATTACATCAATTTAAATTTCATAACGTATTTCATTTCTATCACTCAATCTAGTAAATACGAACAAAAATTTCATTTCTAAAAATAATCTTTATTATTATGCAAAATTTCAAACTACTTATACATTCAATCTCTTTAATGATAAGGATTAATTGCATGTGAATGACAGAATGATAAATAAACAACTATTAATGTCATACTGTTCAAAACTAGAAAGACTTAAAATTTCAAGCATACACTTCAATTTGTTATTATATTTTTGAAAAAAATCGATTTTCAAGTAGTGCCATAAGTAATAATAACATTAATTTTTTTTTTTACTACAATAAGATTTGCTAAAATTTGTTGCAGTATTAAAATAAGGAAAGTAAAACATTACAAAAATTATTGATAAAAAAAAAAGCATTTCATTCATAAAATTAATGGCAGAAAAAGTTAGGGAAAAATTAATCGAGTTAATAATAAAACTGGAAATCTTTTAAATCATACAACGAAATGCATCAATTATGGATGAATTGAGACGAAGAGTTTTAAGTTTAATTTTTGAAAAAATATAAAATACAGCTTTTGAGTTGGCTAGCGATTACTTGAGACACTTAACTAAATAAAATGACTGAAAAGTTCTCTGAGATAATAGGTTATGATTTAACAGAAAAAGGAGAAAAAAAGAAAGAAAAGGAAAAAAGAAGAGAATGGAAAGGATATTTTAACAAGCATATTGTCATATTAAAGGTGGTACATGTCAATCACAGGAAGATATTATCCTCAATAACTACCTGATTTTATGAAAAATATTACAAAAATTATAATAAGGAGAAATGTTAGTCAATGAATTTTTTTTGAAGCTGTCAACAAAATATTTAAATTTGTTAATAAATTGTTACACACACTAACATAAATTTATTTATTTATGCATCATTATAATTTTTTCCAAACAAGTATTGTGTTAATAAATACACATTGTAATTATTATTTATTAATCAATTTATAAAATTTTTTAATTTTTCCTGCTTTCATTTTTTTTTTATCATTTTATAATTCTATGAATGTATAAATATTATTTCAATATATTTAGATTGTCAATGACAATATTTTCTTCCATTCACTTAAATTTTCTCAGTTTTTCTCTTTAGGATTTTATTTTTTTGTTTGTTTTTGTTACCTAGTTATCTTATCATTAATTTATCTCGTTTTTTCTTTTGCCATTTAATTTATCTCCAACTGTAATTTTCTTTATCATTTAGATTTAATCTTAAAATACTTTGATGGTAAAATGATTCAACAATGGCAGTTGAATGTTTCCATGAACTGCATTCTCTATTCAAAATTTCATAATTGATATTGTTTCAAAAATGGCATTTCATGATATTTCATTGCACAAACATACACATATATTACGAATTTATTAATAATGTATTAATTAATCTTTGAGTTCAAATCTTTTCATTACCACAACATTTATTATTTGAGGATCTTTCGGATTTTAAAAAGTTAGCAGCAATAGTTTTTAAATACAAAGTGCGCTTCAGTTCACTTCGAACCTAGCAACGTTTGCATTAAACTTCTGCTATGCTAATTTAAAAAAAAAAGAAGAACTTACATCTATTATTACTTAATCAAGGTAAAAGCAACTGAGATAAAATTTTTTATTCTTTAAAGAAAAAAGAAAAGTATTTATCAAAAATACATCAAAAAAATTGTTGGCAATTATTTGTGATAAATTTTTCATCATTTAATATCAAGTTTGTTTTCAAAAATTTTCTCTTTTTTCATAGCATATAAATTACTAGTTAGTAAAAAAGAAAAAAAATGTATTTGAACTTCTTACAAAGTACAAAATACTTCTTTCTCTACTAAAATATCAATTGGATTTAATCACTACTTCACGTCGGAAAAATACTTTTTTATAATAAAGAAAGTGAATTTTAAAACTTTCCAAAAAATTCAAGTAATGGTTGATAATGTTGTGCAAAATTTTGCAACTGATTTAAAGTTATGAGGAAAGAGTTTAACATTTAAAAATCTAATGAGGTGTAAACTGAGACTTCGTTTTTTTAATCCAATTGAAAGCAAAATACTTTCATCATCTTTGCAAGAATAAAATATATATAAAGAGTGAAAGTAAAATGATCCGTTTCAATTTCTATTTTAACTATGACAAATTAATTTGAAAAATAAACATGAAAATAGTAAGCTAGTTTGTCTGACTAGCTTATGTACTATGAAAAATGATTACGATTTCTACTGTATCCGTTTCAATTTCTATTTTAACTCATGAATGATTGCAATATCATTGTAGAATTTACGCAAAATGTGTAGTTTTTCTGTAATTTGTCTAATATTGGTGCAAGAATAAAATATAAATCTTCTTACCACAATTAATCATTAGCCATAAATCGAAATGGTACTTTTCAATTCAAAATTTCGTTTTTCTTGCTCTTTTTACGAAAAATTCACCACTCATATTTTTGTACTTTACCATCATATTGAACAATAAAGTTTGGCATTATATCTTCTCCAATCATAAACAAACAACTTATCCGATTAAATAAATCAACAAATCATTACACACTTTAAAAAATCTGATGAATTAAATTTAAATTAACCAAATATCAAAAAAGATCAATTCAAAAAAGAGTGAGAATAAATGAATGATTTCATTAAAACTGGACAAAATTTTGAGTGAAATAACATTTTGTATTGAAATGTATCTTGTGCAAAATAGATTTTACTAATAGCTTTTCAGCATATCATTTTCACTTGTAAACAACTGCCATCCAAAAAATTGACAATGTGAAAAGGAGGAAAATTTGATTAAATAATATTAGCGTTAGCTAAAAAGAAAACGAAGCAATTTGATGAAAATGTGAGGCTTAATTAGCTTAGAAAACATCTACATAAGGCCCAAAATTTATGGCTGTCTTTTTGATGTTCTCTTAAAGTTCTGGAAATAGTTGCTATAGTCTGTTGTAGCTGAGTAGGATAATATAAAAATATGTCAAGCAAATAAATGGATAAAATGATTCAGTAGAGAAATGACAAAAAGAGGAATGAATGATAAGTTAGGAAAGAAGATCAAAAATGCATTCCGACTTCAGGCTTTCCTTTTTGTTTCAAATATTCGGCAGTTTCATGTCAAATATCGATTCACATATATTGCTACTAAATTACTGTATCATCATCATTAACTGCCATTCAAATATATGTTACATAATTGAGGCAAATATATGTGTGAACACAAATATAGGCATGATTGAGGCTCAAATATTAATTAATTGTTTTGAATTTTCTCCTATCCATAGAAAGCGTTGCTTTGTCTTTCTTCTCCTTTTTGCTGTTATTATTTGCTCATTAATTATAATAACAAATGTCATTATAAAAACAAGAAAATGTATCAAACAAACGGCATTTTTTCATTTTAATGAAAAACGATAAAAAAACATTTTTTCATTTCAAATTTTAAATTGCAAAAATTTATCAAACAATTTCATATACAAAAAGACATTTTTTATTTCAAATTTTATCAATTATAGAATTAGAAAAATAATTTAAATAATAAATTTCGAAACGTTTCTAGAAATGCTTGAAAATAATTTCAATAAATAAGCAAAAAAACACAGCAAAAAAAGCCTATATTTGTCAAATCTCAAGTGTGCTTCCAGAAAAAAAATTGCTACTGCAGTTTGAAATGGTTTAAACCATTTGTCACAGCGGTTAAAAAATTCCTAGACATATTTACGAAATTAAATTTCGCAAATGGATGCATTATAAAATCAAAATAACATTTTAATTAGCTTGCTAAATATTTTGTTGTTAATTCAAAAAAAAAAAAAAAAAAGCAGACGCACAATGGTAAGTATTAACTAGAAATGTAAACGGAAATATGTAATATATATTGTGATAAAATTAGAACTAAAATTTTCATTGAAACCTTACTTGCAATCAGCCCTTAGTTGAATGAATAAAATGCTGCTGACAAAAAAAAGAAACAAATAACTTTTAATAAGTTGACAAATTTCAGCTTTATTGAATGAATGGAAAGAGAACTGCTAAAAGTTGCAACCTTAAATTTTAATGATGTAAAAACTTTCGTGATGTAGAGTAATTTTTAAATTTAAACAAATTTTCTGGATTTGTTGAGCTGGGAAGTAATTCATTGATTCTTTTCTCTGTTTAATAGTCTCTAACTTTAGCCCCAAAAATATGCATAATTTTGCTAATTTGACAGACAAATTTTTTTTTTTCTTTTTGAAAAAAAGCACTTTTGATTTTAATGATGTTCACATGAAGTTTTTTCCGTTTTTTTTTTTCAAATTACGTATCGTATATTGAACTCATATTGAACACCAATACAGTGTGTCGAATTTGGTGTAAAAGTAACAAATGTAAGTCATTTGGAAACTAATTAATGGTTTAATATTATATTGTATGAAAATTTTGACAATTAATCTCCATTTTTTCCCTTAGTGTTTAAAATTGATCGAATTCTTGAATACTGAAATTTTCAATAAATTAAAAAGTTTTGAATTATTAATATTTGATAAAGCATCAATGCTGTAAAGATGAAAAAAAAAAAAAAAAACAGAAAAAAAGAAGAAAACAAAAATAAGCGAAGCAAAGCATAGCAATCGTAATTACTGTAATTGAACATTTTTGGGCTAAATATTATAAAGAAAAGTTAGGAAATGCATCCAATGATTTCTGCTAATTTTATTTTCATTTTTTCTTCCCTTCCTTTTTGTGTTAATGAAATTTAGAAGAAAAAAAAAGGCTGTCGTTATAGGGTGATATGTCGTTATAGGCTCATTTTTTTCCTTTCTTTTTTTTTTCTATCTCACTCTTTTTCTATCTCTCATAATTTGCAATTCTTTCTCTTCATTTTTTATTTATTTAATTACTTTTACCATGGTTTACAACATCGTCGTGATATTTCCAATTTTTCACTTCCTTATTTCCAAGAGAAAAAAAGCTATTCGCTCAATTGCTTTAATTAACAAAAGATGATAGAAGTGATTTATCTAATTGTGATAAAAAAGGTAGCTTGCAATTATATTTGCTCTAATTTCATTTTTAAAGCAATAACTGAATTTATTGGTACAGTTTTTAAGTACATTAAAGTTAATTTATCGAAGCATTTCCGGATTCATTTTCGAGCAACTTTATTTTAAAGATCACAAAGTATTCTAATGTAGAAAAGATGAAAAAGTGAAAAAGGATACAAAAATGCTTAAAAAAAATTTTTTAGTTTATGAAATAACATTTTGAATAGATTAAAATGAATCAATTGATGCAGAGAAAATGAAATTTCTTTTTGCCACAAAAACTTTTTTTAATTTCTTCCTCAAATCTTAAAAATTTTGTTCTGTTTAAATTGAAAATACACTTCTCATTTGCTTGTAGCCATATAGTTTTCTTTTTTTATCAGCTTTCGTTTCAAATAGCGCAATATTTCTTGAAATGGATGACTTAAACTTTTTCGCAATTTTAAACTTTTTCTCTAATACTTCTCATTTTATTGTTTTTACATGAAAGGATCAAAAAAATGAATCGAAAAATGACACCAATGCTCTCAAACATTTTCCATGTGAAATGAAAAAACTATTAAAAAATACTTTCGAAAATAACAAGAAAAAGAAATAAGCAATTTCCATAAAATAAAACTTTAATGGTTTTTCCCAGGTACATTCTAAATAATATCCTGCCCGTACCCTGTACCATTACCTTCCGTACTTTATGTAGCTCTCAGATCTCAATCCATTTTAAAAGTTGTAGTTCTCAGTCCATTTTAAAAGTTCTATAAATTTCTAGTTTAACAAACTTTAAAATCAAAAATAAAAAGAAAAAGAGAAAAAATTGAAAAACAAAGTATAACAAAAAATAAAAAAAGTTGCACCATCAATAGCAGTAATTAAAAAAAAATTAATCTTACAAATATACTAAAGCGAAGATATATAAAACTTCTAGTTTTTTGGTGTTTTGTATGCCACTTTCCTTTTTTTCTGGAATTAAAAAGAGATGAAACACGAATTATTTGATCAGGAATATAGTTTTTATCTTCCTGAAATGTTCTGCAAAAGATTCGTAATAACTGTGGAATAAAAAACAGTTTTTCCGTGCCGAAAATTTGAATGAAAATTTTTGTTGAGCGTAAAAATAAATTTTACTGAAAATTTAATGATTGAAATAGACAAAACATACAGCCATGGAATGGTTGAAGTTAAATTTTGTTCTTTTCATATTAAATTCAACTTCTTTCTTTCTCATTTAAAGCTTGAAATTGTTTGACTCAAACAAATCAGTAGCAAAATAACTTTCAGCACAAAAAAAAATCACTTGGAAGGAAAAAACAAACGGAACTGTAAAATGAATGATTAAGAAATTGCTACTAATTTGAATTGAAATGTTGACTTTTGAAAACAACTAATGATTGATTTGCCTTCTTAAGATCTGCTCATTTTATACCTTTTTTTGGTAAAATTTTGCGGAAAAAATTTGAATAAATTTAATTAGTTTCGAACTTAACAATTCCTTCCAATATAATTGAAAATTGAATGCATTTCTTTTTTAATTTTCTGCTCAATGAATCTTTTTTTAGATTTTAAAGTGTCGGATAATCTGCTTTAAAAAAAAAAAAAAAAAAAAAAACAAACAAACATTTCAAATTCTTCCTAAAGAATTATGAAAAAAATTATTAGCGTTCAATTTTTTCTTTTGTGAAAAAAATTTAATTTGAAAAGATTTAAAGTATTTATTTCTCAATGTAACACGAATTATACGCAGTACTCATTCTACATAGTTCGTGTTGATTTATGTCATTTCCGACTATATTTTTTTACCAAAAAATTAATACTATATCCTCTTATTTAATCTTTTCATTTATTAACCTTTGAAAGATTAAGATTTGAAATAATCTTAGAAATTACAGTTATCTGATTGAAAAAAAAATACAAATTAGAAGGGAAAAATGGAACCTGAAATATGCATTCAAATCCTTTGTATAAATGATTTATTGTGAAATAAATGCAAATTCGCATTCAGTTTCAGCAACGAGTAAATTACAAATCTGAATGAGGCTGAATTATACATTTAAAATTGTATTTTTAAATTAGGTGATTATGTTCCTTAATTTGCTTATCAGGTTTTTATTGATTGTATGATAAGTGATTCACTTCCACCTGAATTTCATTCTATCAAGTGCAAGAAGTTGATATACTTTTATTTAATTAAAACTTAAATAGTTGCAAACAAAAAAGAAAAAAAATTCTAGAAGTGCAAATAAAAAAAGTAAAAAATTTTTGTGACCGTAAACAAAATTTAAAAATTTCTTGTTTTATATAAATAGCAAATTTTATTGTGTTAAATAAGAGCTATCATAAGTAGTTGTTTAAATATCAGCCAAATTGTCGTATGTTTATTAGATATTATCAATCAGATGTATTTTGCAAAAAAAAAAGAAAATAAGTTATGAATATTAATATCATTTTAATTCTTAAAAGTTACGGGAAAAGAAAGGAAAACAGAAAGAGAGGGAGAGTGCGAAAGAAAAAAGAACGAATTTTGTTAACTATATCAAGTATTTCACTTGTTTTTAGCTAAGTAGTAGTGGTATAAGTTGTGAACAAAAAAAGCTGGCAAATATTTCAGGTAAACAAGAACAAAATAAAATTTGGATAATGACAAGATTGAAAACAATTCTCGTTGAAATGAAAGGCATGAATAGAATCAAAGGACTAACAATTCGATTACAAATTAATTCTAATAAATGTCACTTTATTGTATTAGTCATATTCTACGATGATAAATGTTGGTTAAGAAACTGTCATGTAATTATCAGTAAGAAATATGCTTGGATTATTTTTGATTAAAACAAATTGTTGCTGTTTTTTGAATTTTTAGAATTTTGAAAGTTCAAAATTCAAATTTGATTCATAATTTGGTTGCTATAATCAAATAGAAAATTTGTTGCTATTAAATGAATGAATTTTTTTTTTTTGTTCGTTCCAAAATTATGCTTTACAGATAGAATAGAAAACTTTCGTTGTTTTTTTTTCTTGGCAAAATTATTCTCATCATTTTGCTAACCAGCAACAATTTGAAATAAACTTACTTAAACAGATTAGAAGCAAAACTTGCTATTTTTCAACTTCCCAAATTTCCTGGATTGGCCCTGCTCCAGTTTGCTGAAACATTTTATTATAATTATGATATTATCATGAATGTTGCAGCAGTTCTAAAATGAAAAAAAAAACATAACTTTCATCAGAAATTTGTACTGATAAGCATGAATCGAACATTAATTTTACAATCTTATGATTGAAAACTTAACGGATGTTAGATATACCAAAGGATTATTTGGTTTTATTATTCGAATTAATTTTTCGAATTATAAAAATATTATTACAAAATGATTAAAAAAGGGAAAGGAAGAAAAAACGGAGTATTTCATGGTATGAATTATTTTTAGTAGCACAGCTGTGTGAAATGAAATAAATTTTGAAAAAATTTCGTAAGCAAGCGATGAAATAATTTTTTTTTTCCACAAATTTGCCACTTTTGAAATTGTTAACAGTAATAATTCAAATCAAAATTTATTAAATAATCGAGCAGAATACTGAAATTGAATAGACGAGCACAATGGATTGAATGGTTCATGGATTTATTGGAGGTGATTTTATTAATTGATTAAATGATGTATGACAGCAGATCCATGATAATTATTCAAATAAGATAATTAAGTTATTCAAAGGTCATTTAGATGCAAACTTGATAACTGTATATCCAACATGATGAAAGATTTGTTTTGCAAGATAATCGTTTTTAAAATTTATTCACTAGGTATATGTATATAAATATATATACATATATTCATTTCTAAATAATATAATGCAAAAATTAGCAAAAGTTGTAGTAAAATTTATTAAATAATTTAATTTCGTAAATTCGTTTAAAAAAAAACTGTAAAAAGAAATTTGTCAACTAATTAAGAAATTTTCCATTTTTTGATCATTCTCTCTCTCTCTTTAACTTTTTTCAACTAAATTTTCATTTTCATCATTTTTTAAAAAAAAAAGATATAACTATTACACAATTTGCTTACACTAAGAGTATAATTATGATAATCAGTAATTGGGCATCTTTTTTTCCTTTTCTTTGGAATAACGGACAGTTTTTTTTTTTTTGAAAAAATAATTGGTCGGTTTTCTCAAAAATAATTGACAAATATTTTTCTTTAAAAAATGGGTCAGTTTTTCTGAATAGTTTATTAGTTTTTAAAATAACTGGTCAGTTTTTTTCTGGAAAAAATAATGCGCGTCAGTTTTTTTTTCATAAATAATTGTTATTAAAAATAATTAAATTACACTTCCAAAAAGTTTCCTCATTAATTGGTGCAAAAAAAAACTTACAAACTATTTGATCAAAAAAAAATTTGGAACTTTAGTTTAGGCAACCATTTTAAAACCTTTAACTCTTTACCCTTGACCTTTTCATATTATCATTGCAATCGCTGTAAACAATGGCGTTTTAAGAGGCCAAATTCAATGTGATATGTTATCACTTTTATATCAAAAAAAAGTTACGAAAACTTAAAACATGCTTATTTGCTATTTTTCTTTTTCATTTTTTCACCATTTTTCTGCAAAAAAATGCCAAATTTTCAATTTAAATTAAAACTATAAAAAACAGCATTTTGTAAATCTATCAAAGAAAAAAAATGAAAAAAAAGAAGACGAGTAAAAGCAGTAAATATTTGTATTGCACAGATTCATATAATTCAATATCAGTTGCATAGAAAAAAATAAAAAAGCTAGAACAATTAAATTTTATGCAAGAAATATTCAAATTTAATTTTGAAAATAATGAAAGCGAATGTTTCAAGGAAAAAAAGAAATTAGCTCAATTTTCGCAAAATTATTTTAAATTTGCATGTTTTTAATTTTCCTCAATTTCCAATAGATGGATTAAATTAAATTCAATGAATATATCTTTGCAAATTTCAATTAGGCTAAAATGATGCTAAAATAAATTGGCGGAATTATTGATAATGATATCTTATCATATAATTTTTGCAAATACGTTGCATTGCTATATATCTAGGTGCCTTGTGGAACAATCACTGGTCATTCTTGCAATTAGCTATTAAATAAGGGCATTGAACATAAAATCGAATAGTAATCCAGAATGAGGAGCATTCAATTTAAATAAGAAAATAATTGACAATACTTTTATTAAGCGTTAATTTTTTCGTTGACATGTAAAATTGAAGAAAATTTTAAGTCGCGATTTGTTGTAATATGTATCACATAAATCTTTAACAATCATTGATTTTCTTGAAATAATCTAAAAACAAAAATTTAATTGCATGATTATAAAATTCGACTGGATTTAATTTGGGATAATTTACTGTATTTCACTAATAAATATTAGCTTGCTTTATGTACCTTACAGAAATTACCACTTAACAGCTCTGAAAATTCATCCAGCACTTTGAATTACATATGCTATTTTTATAAATTTTATTTCTTCTCCAATTCCACCAAAATTTATCCCAGTCAATTGACGTATATGATAATTAAGCATTGTTTTTAATTAACCAGATAAGAAGTGACGGAATTTTTTTTTTTAAATTCTTAAATTCCGAGATTTTGATTGTTCAATATATTGAATTTTTGTGATTTTATCACCATACGAAATTTTTTTCTTTCATAGATTCCCGGGCTAAATTAACTCATTGAAGTTTCAAGAATTTAAAATTATTTAAATTTAATTTTTTTCTTAAGCTGCATTTTCATACTTTCATGACTGTAACTTTTATGAAAATTGAAATTTTATATGTTGATATAAAAAATTCGACACCGAATATTTTGAAAACAATTAAAAATTATCAAAAATTAAATAAACTAGAAAAGAAAAACATTATACTATATTAAATGAATCAAGCACTTTGGGCTAAATCATTTCTCGTTCATAGGCAGAATTTAACAAAATACAGCAACAATAAGTATTAGGTTGTTCGCAAAAAACAAACTAATTTAATCTTCTTAACCACCTTATGCTGAAATTTTCAATCATTTGGATTGTTCCAGCTTAATCCTAATTGTTCCAACTGCATGCAGGTATAACATTCAAAGTTTCATCGATACCAACGTGCCGGATTAACAGTAATGTGCAATATTATATGTTGTTCAAATGGGAGTGTCAAATAGGTAACAGTATTTTAAATTTTGAAATTCATTTATAGGGAGCGCTAGGGGAATGAGATGGACATTTTATAGCAATTGAAATAGTTTCATTGATACGATGGTGATGATGATGATGGTAAAAGATCAGGTATTTAATCTGTCACTGCAATTAATGTATAGTGGACTGATTCCAATGCCTTCTTCATCTGTCCTTGTTATAAATGTTCATCTTATATGTTATCTGTATACTTGACATATCTATTAGATATGTGATAAGTAAGCGTTTTTAATATCACTGATAAAATAATACAGTATTAGCAGTGATAATAACGTAATATTATTATTATTTCATACAGGTTTTTTTTGGAATGGGTGATTCTAATATGAAAAATTCCTTATTGCGCGTGAAAATTACCAGAATTTCTTATAACAGTCAATTGATCAAAACAATGATTAATGATGATATAAGTTTTTAAGGTGAAATAATAAGATAATTAAGAGTAAATTTCAGGCATGTTGTAATTAATTTGGTAATTTGAATTTTCTCTTAACTTGAAAAGTTGCAGGACTTGTCAAAAATTCAACATTAAATTTGTGGAATGAGCAATCATAAAGTGTTTCAAAATATCATTTTATCGTTTAATTTATCAGTCAGATGTTCAAATATCAGATAACGTTTCAAATTTATGAGTGATTCTCTGTATGAGCAATCGAAAGTAATGCAGGGCAAAATTTAGGATTTGAATGACTTAATTGAAAACTCTAGGTACCGGAAATGAGCATTAGGAATCTAAAAAGTGATGAGACATTTTCCGTTTTAAAAAAATTATCTAGCAGATTTCTCTTACTATAAGTCATTTCGATAATTTTTAAATGTAAATGCAGTATTTAAAAATCAAACGTTCTTCTCTTTTATCATAATTACTATTTTTATTGTTACCTGTACCAGCAACTTTTAAATCATTTCAATTCATTAGCATCATTTATTATTAAATCATTTTTTAATTGTCGTTTGTATGATCTGTCAAATCTTTACGATCAAACAAATTGATCCATTTTTTGTCCATTTCATTATTTAAGTAATTTTTAATGAATTTTAACACCTATAGTTCCACTATTGTTTATATTATTATAAGCAACATCTGAATGAACTTTTTCAGCATCAAGCGTTTTGTGCTTACCATCATTATCATTCCTTTTTCCGATTAATCTTTAATTGTTTAATAACAAGTTTTAATAAATTTTGCATCCTCTTGTCAAAATTACTACTCATCTTTCTCCAGTTACACTTCTCAGCAATCTTACCATCCCATTATCATTATTCCTACCATCCTTGGTCATTATCAACTAAATGCTTAGTCATACACATATCCCCTTAATTGAGAAAAGATATTTTGTCACAAATGCCAAAATTGCTTTCTTAAATTTTATTAAAATGAAATGAAATAATTTGCATTGGTCATTATGTGAATGTAATTATTATCGGCCTTATTTCATTGCCTTTCATTCTTTCCAGTTCCATTCGAATTACTCCCTTCATCTTTTTTTTCACCTCTTCTTTCATTTCTTTCTAATGTAATTTTTTTTTTTCAGTTCCTGATAATGATTAAATAAAACAATTTCAGATTTTTCATTCCAGAAATTCTAGTTTGCCAGAAATTGTTACTGTTCTGTTTACTCAGAATGTATTGCTTATTCGCTTATTTGCTCATTTGCTGTTGTCTTGTCAAAAGTAAACAAACATTTGAGAATGTGGGATAATAATGTAAATTACAATTAATATATTTTTTTCTTTTCCACATTCATAATTTTTTTTCTTGGTTTATATTTTGTAATTATTTTGCATAATATTTATTGGAATTTTCTTCTTTATAATTTCTTTTTTTTGATCGTAAACATATGAAACAAATTATCATGCATAATATGTAACGAAAAGAATATGAAGTATAGAATAAAACAGATTTTAAATATTACATAGAAATTTTAAAACAAAAGAAAAATTTCACTGTTTGAAACATTAATTCTACACATACATTTCTTTATTAAGATATCTTCTACGACTGAAAACCAAAACATTATTCATCTGAAGAAGTCCTAATATTCACTCTTTCTCTCTCTCTTGCCCTTTCTTTATATTACCTCGTCAAATTACTTGTCTTTTGTTTATTGTTTATAAATTGTAATCAGAATCATTTCAATACTCTTTTTTAAAAAAGGAAAAATTTGATTTTAATTTCAATGCAATACATTTCGCTGTTTAATTATAAAAAATTATCTACGAAGAATTTTTTTTGTTAATTAAATAGCGAAATCATTTTAATAACATCAAATTTCCTATGTCTTTATACTTTATGCCTTATCATTTAAATATTTGAAAATTTTCGCTTCTCTATTGGATTCTTTTTTTTTTCGTTTTCTTTTTTACATTTTTTTCTTTATATTTTACCTATAAATTCTTTTCTTGACAACTAGTAATTAAATGACATTTTCATCCGTAAAACTTTTAGTTTTTGTTCCTATTATCGCTTATCAAGCAAATAACAACCTTTTGAATTGATTTATCTATGAATATATTTAGTTCTATAATAATAGAAATGATATATATATATATATGAAATCTTTATAAGATAATTAAATATGTATGACTATTTTTAAAATTGAATATTTTTGTTTCAATTTTCTGTAAAAATTTTCAACCGTTGAAAATTAATGGCATTTTTTTTGAAATGATGCCTTTTTTTCCAACTAAATAATGATTTTGTGCATGAAGAAAAAGGAAGATTTACATCATTTGAAAAAGTTACTAACCCTTTCGTAACGTGGTACAAACCGGAACCGATCATTTTTTTCTCATTCTTTTTTTTTTTTTTTTTCATTCAGCCCGTTAGTTCATTTCTTTTGCTTATTTTCCTCTTCTTTTTCCTCTTCCTTCCTCTTCCTCTTCCTATCCTCATTCAGTAACTCAATAATTTCAATAATGTATCTTACGCTTCTGTTTCCAGTTATTTATGCGAATTCCTGACAATTTAAGGAATAATTTCCAGCAAGATCATTGGAAAGATTAAAATTGATATATGGGATAAGTGACAGGAAGAAAGAAAAGAGAAATGAAGTGGACAACACTTACATTAAGTAGCATTTTTATCATACTATTATTGGAGAAAGCCTGCGGGAGACGGGCGAATGAATGAAAGAGGAGAAATATGAATAAATATCCAGTCCTATTTTTATGTTGAGCGAAAAGTTTCATTATGGGATTTGTGATATTAGGTCAGTTTATCATATTTAGGAATGACCAAAATGAGTTATATTAAGAGGAACATTTAGGTTTGTTTTTTGACGCTATTAAGCTTAAAACTGTAATTGCGATGATTGACTGAAAAAAATAATGGTAGGTGTTAGCTTAATTATTTGTTTTTTTTTTTTTTTTTTTTTTTTTTGCGACTTCTTTCATTTTATGCTACTTAAGCGACATTTATTTTCAAATATTTTTTCTAACAAATATTGAATGAACAAATAAATTTAGCATAAGGATTATGTGTCTGTTTATATTTACTTTTTTATCCTAGCAAATTAACAAAAAAGAAAAAAGAACAAGCCCTGACAATAAAGGTTATGACCTTTTGCATGAAAAAATATGAATAATATCAAATTAATTTTTTTTTATTGTCATTTAAAATAGCGATTTAATTTTAAAAGGAAAAAAAAAAAGAATTTAACTAACGAATGAAAAATTTGCAGGAACAGATGGAGGTTATATTTTAGATGAGCAGAATGAGGTGACAAATTTTGTTGTAAATGTACAATTTTCAATTTTTCTAAAAAAAAAAAA
>JBAMDO010000450.1:0-18297 GCA_037074765.1 Mansonella perstans
ATATGAATAATACTTATTTAATCCAATAATAATAATAACAGTTCAAGTGAAGAAAAGACCAAAAAATGCTAGTATTGAATGAATTACAAAGGAGAACAGGCATTCACAAGCCATTCGTATTCTTTTCCTTTGCCTGTTTCCAATAAATAAGGACCAACTTTTTCAAGGCACATAGTATGATAACAATTGAACCATTCAATCTGCAAGGTATTCAAATTTCGGTAAGAAAAAATTCAGATCAATTCACACTTTTCTTCAGAAAATGGGTACCACAGTTCTTGAGGAATTTAAAATTGATATGATGACAAGATTTTCATTTAATTTAAGCATAGAAATATTTCTTAAAGGTTTTTATGAATAATCCCGGGACTTTTAGAAATAATCTTGAAATAAACATTTGAAAAAGATTGGCAAGCTAATATGGCTTTTAGAAATTTGGAATCAATTAAAATTTGTTTCTATTTAAGGACAGAAGTGAACATTTATGTACAATGTTAGTAACAGCTTTAATCTTCTTTCGACAAGACCTTTTGATTTATGTTCAGTTATGTCATTTATTAAAACCAGTTGAAATCATTATTATTCAATTCAAATAAAGATACAACGTTCCCAGTTCATAAAAAGTAATCGAACAACAAACTGATTCCACTTCCAAGTTTTAAACTAATTCAAGAGCTGTAAAACGAAAACGAAAGCTCAAGCAATTATTTGACTTTTCATTTCAACTATTGTTGACAATTCTTGAATAATACAGATAGCGTACCTCCGAATAAACCTCGCAGGAATTATCGATTAAATCAATCAGTTTTAAATTATTATATCCCTCTACTTCTATTAATTTACATTAAAATAATAACTTATCAGTTTCAAGAAATCCTTAGGAAACTGCGCCTGAGAAATTAAGCATGAAATTTACCTCTTCCGGCGTAAGCAAAGTTTTGTTTACCAAAGACTTCTGTATTGGCACCAAGGTTAATGGTGAAAATGCTAGGAAATTCTCAGCATTTGAACGCAGTTTATTAGCAGCTATGATCTAAGAAAAACTGCATGATTAAAAGAATTTCCAATTGAATAGAGACGATTAAAGATTAATTAAATTTTTATTTCCATCTTTATTGCTATTACGGTTGCTCAAATTCTCAACAGGTTAGCATTTGCATAAAAAACAGGGCAGTGACGTTTAGATGTAAAAGAATAAATTCTTCCTTTTTCAAAATTTGAAATACATAAAAAGCCATAAGGACTTTCAAATCTAAATCAAATACCCTCTGCTAAACGTCTTTCCCTAATTCAATTTTGACCGATTATGAGAAATAAATGTTTCAAAACAATGAATTTTCGAAATTATCCAATCCTAGCAACTTTCGAAAATATCATCCATCAAAACTGACCTCATAACAATTTTCAATTCTTATGCCCCATTTGCCTTCCGCGTAAAAACCTGGCTCAATTGTTATCACATGTCCTTTGCGGATTCCACCTTCTTTTTCATATTTACGAAATGAAATACCAACTGAAAAAAATTTAATTTATGAAAGCACAACAAAAAATGAAAGATCAACTACTGACCCATAAA
Organism: Mansonella perstans; assembly: GCA_037074765.1. Lineage (NCBI taxonomy): Eukaryota > Metazoa > Nematoda > Chromadorea > Rhabditida > Onchocercidae > Mansonella > Mansonella perstans. Next base: position 1,577 of record JBAMDO010000450.1, read on the forward strand.
TAAAGACCTATAATTTATTATAACCACTCAACCATCAACATGAAATCTTTATTTACCTGGTCCTTCATGTACATTTAAGAAATGTCCAACACCGTGGCCTGTCCCATGCTGAAAGTCTAATCCATCATTCCACAGATACTGTCTTGACAATGAATCCATACGTATTCCTAAAAATCTTTGCTGCGATATGGATTCAATAGTGATGAATTGACAATTCTACAGGTTTCACTAATATCAGTAAATTTATGGATTTAGTAAAATGAACGTAAAATCTAAATAAATATATATGGAACTAAATCGCATTAGGATGCTAGTGATATAGAAATTCTCAAATACATGAATTTTACCGTTTACACCATCAGGAAAAATGAGCCTAGCATTAGCAATATGTCCTTTAAGAACCAAAGTAAACATTCTTTGAAATTCCATATCCTTATTATCCGCAAAAGCAATTGTTCGCGTTACATCGGTTGTTCCATCGCTATAACTTTCAAAATTTGATTTACTTCTTAACTTAAATATGATAGTAGATCATATGTAACTGAAATTATTAAAATTACCGATAATGTCCACCAGAATCGATTAAGAATATGCATGTTTTGGTTAATTGTTGTTTACCCGTTGCTGGAGTACTTTGATAATGTGGTAAAGCTGCATGTTCATTAATTGCTGCTATTGTTTTGAAACTTAAATCAACAAAAAGAGGTTGTTTGCTGCGAAACTCGTCCATTTTTTCACCAGCAGCTGCCTGTAAAATACGGCAATATTTCACAACAGATTATTACAGACGATAAAAGATAAATACTAATAATTTAGTGTCTACTAAGTTGAAATTAGATGAACGTACTTCAGTAATCTTTTTTCCATTAGCAATTTGCTCTTCCAACCAAACCAAATATTCAATTATTGCAGCACTATCACGAATCTAAAAAAAGAATAGCAATCCCGAAATTATATTAAAAGAAATAATTATCTGCTTCACAGAAAATCTATCTCGAATTCAACAAACAGTGTACTGTTAAGAAAAACTTTTTTTTTTAATGTTACGAATCTTAAATTAACTACATTCTGGAGAAATAAATATCAAAATTCTTACAAAACTTCGACCAATATTTTAACCAGTAAATGAACAAAAATACACAATAAAACACATAATTCTGAAATATTATTTCAATAAGCAAATGATCAATTATGCTTACAGTGTAGAAGCCGTGAACATAAATGAGTGATCATCACAGCAATCACTGAAACTTTGAACAATATAACCATTCCTGTGAAATATTTAAAACGAAACTTACACTTGATTTCCTCATCCCACTTAATTCGGTTTCATTCTTTATAGCTTTTATAAACTGAATAGGTGAAACTAATGAAACGCCATCACTTCGTTCAACCAAAGAACCCAATTCATAATTTGTTGAATCTGGAATGCAAACCTGTAATAAATACTATTAAATAAGTTATCGCTACGTTGAAGATGAATGGTTACATAAGAAAGTTAATAATAATGGTTCAAGAAAAATGACTACAGTTCAAACTCCCAAGAATCTCTACAAGTCTCCGATTTCTTTGTCTCCTGCAAAAAATTATGGATCCAATTTTCTGAATAAAAATTTAGCACTTCATTATAGTCAATTTGTAGACGACAATTAATTTCGTTTTAAAGAATCCCCCGTTTTTTTATCATAATTATCCGTTGTTCAGTAGATTTCAGTCCGTTTTATTCTTTGTTCTCCATAAACTTTTTTGATGAATCAAACGAAATGAATTATATTTACTTTGTATTGGCCTTTATGGCTTCGAAGCCATTTTCCAATCCATTCAGCTGCTTCGTTGTATTCATGGATGATAATATTATTAAGATGATTTAATATTTCAGTGTTCAATTTCCGTTTACTGATAAATAAATGCATCTCATCCGGAGTCATGAAAATTATCGCATAAACAACGGGATTATATGGGATGTCCGAACCACGAATATTCAACAACCCTGAAAATTAAAAAAGTACATACTGCAGGATTAGAATTCAAATGGTTATTGTTTTTAATGGCAAAAATTCAATATAAAAATCATCTGTTGGTTCAAGTGTGAACTGGTGCAGATTACGACTGTACTGTTACACTTACAAGCAATATCATCCAAGGCAGTAAAAAACGCTGTATTGCAACCCTTCAAGTGCAATTCGTGCCGTATTTTCTCTATTTTCTTGCTTGTTTCCATTCCATGTTCGTTTTCCTTCATGATCAAAATCTGAAATTGAAAGTGTGATGAAAATATGTTGCAGCTAATACTTAGCTTATGTCTGTCACCTGGATCCCAACCTTTATGTGATTGCCACCTAATTTTCCAACGCCATGTAGACATATATTCAAATCTCAGTTTTTTGCCACTGTGAACTTTCAACGAAGAGTGACAAAAGAGAATACATTCCGAGTTTTCAAAACATAATTTGAGCTTTTAGAGGATTTACTTAAACAAATATGTGAAATTTACCTTCCCAAAATGCTCGTCTGGCCTGTTATGCCAAATATAATCGACTAAATTATCTTTTAAAGGCACCATGGTGACATGAACTTTTTCTAGCATATCCATTGTTCGCAACGTCTCCGCTGACAAATAAGAAATCCACAAATTGCAATTTGCACTTGGGAAATTTTTTAAACTATTTTATAAATGCATACAAGTAAATGATATTAATATTTTCATCATGCAAATGACGAATTCAATAATCCCGTTAAAAAACGAAAAAAGTCACATAAGTTCAAATGACTAAAAATACCATAGGTATACAGCCGCGGATCGAATGCTACTCGACTACCTTTATGTAAATTTCGAACCATCCAATCAGTTGCCGAAACTGCGTCTGGAATACCTTCTTTCATCAATTTCCAACCTGGTTCCAATTCAGTTTCTGCCTAAATCCTGGATAAATTCAGAATAAATTTTTTAGTAACACGGGAATTTTAAAAACAAGTCGATGAAGTTTTAATTTCAGACAAAAAAGCATAATTTTTATATAAACTAAGTTGTTGTACCTGTATAAAATATCTACCATCAGTCCAAACCATTGCTTCATATAGTGTTACTAATGCAAACGCATTTGAACCAGAAAATCCGGTAAGAAAACGAACACGAAAATCGCGCTTCGAAATATACTCACTCTGCAAAACATCAACAGCAATAAGACTTATTAGAATAATAAATATCTGTAATTGTGTGATAGCAGATGAATAACAAGGATATGTTGATAATCCGGGGATTGAAAAATTTCAGGAATATCCAAACTCTAAAATGAGCGAAAAAAATTTATGAAATAAATGATTTTCATATCTGAAAGGTTATTTGATGACAAGCTACATGAATTAAGCAAGCTGTAAGTTTTAGAATTTATGGAATTCTTTTAAAAAAAAAAGAAATCGAACATTCCTTGTTTAAAATATGTCACATCATACTATTGAAGAAGGATACACCATTTAGGTATGAAAAAAAAAAAAAGAATTCGAGAATGATAAGGAATAGAAAACGAAATAAAGAACGGAAATAAAGTTCAGAATAGACTAGAGAGAATGGAGGCTTCTCAAAATGGAGACTAGAAAGAATGAAGACTAGAATGGAGACTAGAAAATGGAGAGAATGGCTTCTAGCATGTGTATACAACATCTATGACTTTAAACAAATTAAACGAGAAAATCTAAGTTTGAACAAAAAAAAACTAATAAATGATAAATAAAGCAAAAAGCAAAGGAAAATGGCTTGATATTATTCAGAAGCTTCCAAGTTTCAACAAATATAGCAAGATAATCAATTATTAACTTATTTCAACGTTAAATTGATATGATCAACTAAAGTCAAATATTTTCAACCATCCTAATTACCTGTTTAATTTTAGCTAAGTGATACATATGTAACAACTGATAAAATGAATCCAATTTTACCAGTATTTCCAGAAATCACTGATATTTGGCACTATACTATGAAATATATGGAATGGAAAAATTTATTACACTGACACTCGTACTTCAACCTAATAAAAGCTTCCACTTCCCCTCAATTTATGGAATATTTAATTAATAATTTTTGGAAAAATACAACTAAAACTGCTACCATCAATTATTTATAATTTCATTTCGTGCAATAAAATTTAAATAGAATTTTGAAAAAAAAACAGCCTAAAAGATTACACACCTGATGAGAATCGGTACCTGGTAACAGATAACAGTCAATACTTCCATTAGTATTCTTAATAATATCATCACGTGTGAATAAAGCTCGAAACATCTCCAGCTTTTCATTCTTCACATCATTCGTCATATTTTTCGAAATCTATAATTTAATAAGTAAAAACCGATTAAAAGCAAAAAAAAGAATTGAACTATCCATGATAATAGATGACCATTTAGAATTTAAAAATTTTAATTTGATAAATATTTCATTACTTTCTATCACTATTTATCTAATTCCAGAATTGATTCGTAATAAAATAATCTTTTATTTGCATCAATTTATTTGTAATTAACAAAAAAAAAGGAAAAAAAGACAATTCAAAATAAAATGCGTTAAAAATAAAAAAGAAAACAAAAGTGAATCAATTCTGGAATTAAATTAGTTTCCAAAATAGTAATTGTGGCATAGAAAAAAAGGAAAACGTTAATTAAGTTCAGAAATTTCTTAAAATTTAAATTAAAAGAAATAAGCTATGAAAAGTCGATAAATTACACTTACAATTTTGCAATAAGTATTGGATGAACAAGGTATGAGAAGGGTGTGAGAAAAATCACTAACGAACATGAATATAAGATAACGAAATGGAAGGAATGCTACCAACAAGGTACCTCATCAACTACACCATTGCTTCAACATTTAAACAGAAAAATCAACAAACAACCAAATCTGCGATGAAAATTGTACTAATGAAAAAAAAAAAAAAAACTTTTTGGCCCTCCGACCGCGAATCACCGCGTGTGATAAATGACATGTGAAACGGTACCATTTTGGTATCAGGCTGTTGGTTCCATCCCCAGTAATGATATTGATGCCTGACCAAGTGATACGGTTAATATCCCAAAATTGGAACCATCACATCCAGATTGATGTGTCATAAGATGCTGTACTGGCACCGTTTTGATTCCACTCCTAGTAGTGCTTGATAAAGTGATACCATTAGTACCGGGCAAATTCGTACCATTAATGTATGATAAGATGTTGTCATTGATGTCTAACTTGGTGCTTTTCAAGTTGTTGTTTTGCATGGGTTAAAGGTCATGTTACTGTTTTAGTAATGATAAATGTAGAATCATAAATTTTTTACTAACGATATGACGGTTCATTTAGATATGTTTATCTAGTTTCCATAATTTATTCGTACAGAGGTTGATAATTTAATTAAGATATTTCGTAATTAAACAGTGTAGCGTAAGTTTAAATTGAAAATATAAAAGTACTTGTTATTTAATCATTTATTGTTACTTATGCTGTATTTTTTCTTTTAACTTATCAATATTTTTATGCATAATTTCATTTTTTGTTCATGAAAACAAACTGATAAACTGTGATAATGGCTGATAATGATATTGATACGCACAATGAAGCTATCAGCGAACAACAACAACAACAAAAAGCAACCGTTTCTAAACCACAGCCATCAACATCTAAGATCTCCACTCAGGATGATGAATGTAATAAATCGTCATCAGTTGAAAGTATTATTTTTTTGTTTAAGTTAGATTTCATATATTTTAAAAAGATTTTATACCTTTTCTAATAACAGTTATAGGAATAAATCTCTTATAGATAATGATAAACAATTATCTCTGTTTTAAAGTAATATTTTAGTATCAAAATGTATTGCAATTAATGCAAACATAGGGACTTTACTGTAAATTTGATATTATATATTAAAATCAATTAATCTAATAAAGACTACGTTTAAAAAATAAATATTGTTTCTTTTTTTGTGTGTTTTTTCAGCACGATTAGTTGAAATCCAACAGAAAAAAAATCGTTTTGAACGATTTTTCAGCGATCGATCGCGAAAAGTAGCTTGCGCAAAGGAAAATGAACAGGTGAAAAAGCTTTCTTGCAATTTTAAAATTATTCTATCTTTTTTTTTTTTTTATAAAATAAACATGGACAAAAAAACGTTGCTCAGTAGGTATGCTTTTAGTACACATTTTAGATTTCGAGTGGAAAATTTGATTTTGGTGATCGAGACGAAAGACCGATTTATAATATTGCTTTGCCACTTTTGAAAGAGGTAGGAGCATTTAATTTTTTTTATGAAGCCGTTTGTTTTATTTCTAAAATTCATCGGCAAATTATTTATAAGAGCTTTGTGCAAAATATATTTTTTTTCTTTTTTTCGTAATGCAATCTATAGTTCACTACTTCTATACTAGGATGAAAGCAGGGAATGGACAATTGATGAGTTAAAGACCTTGCACGATTGTATAAATTCGTAAGTAAATTTTCACGTTTTATTTTACTGTTAATATTAACGATTTTCTGTTCAGTTGACTTTAAATTAGAGCATCTTTTGTGTAACATTTATAACTTTATTGTTAATCTTCATTTTGACTTGCTTTTTGAAATTCATATGACTTTTCATATGAGCGACATACAAGAAGTAGGCGTCAAAGTATGATAGTATAATATGTAGTGATTCAGTCTAAAGGTCTATCATTTCTTTTCTGCTAATCGAATATTTTCAAATGCACGGTTTGATTGCATAGTGTTAATAGTAGTATATATTTGATTTTTTTAAATTTATTTAAATTAAAATATACTAGAAAACATTTCATTTATTGATTGTTGCATGTTATTTAGTCATGGCATAAATGATAATTGCTTGTTCCATGCAACAAAAGGTATCCCAGACCGTTCATTGGTTGATATACGTGAAAAAATTTCTGGAATTCGTGAGTTAATGAGAGTAAGGCACGAGATGCGAGTTGAAGCACGAAAAATTGGGTGGTTGGAGGGAGTTATATTACCTTCTAAAACTAGTGAGGTAATTCTTAACTTTACTTTTAATTTAATCTACATTCATGGTCATGTTTAGTAGACCTTTGGCATGATCATTTAATCAAATAATTATACATAATACATATATGAAGTGTTTTTTTTTTCGAATATGAAGTATCAGAATATTTTTGTGAATCATTTGCTTTACAAAAATAGCATTTAATATATATTATGTTTTATATTTGCTGCACATTGATTTGTTACAAAAGTTTATAGCTCAAAGAAACGCTATGATGAATTGTTTCAAATGCCAAAAATTTCTTGTTTAGATCCAGGATTGGTCTAGTGCTGTCCACGTTATTCAGAATCGAAAGCGACGAATCAATGATTATACTGATTCAGCTCTGCTAGTGAATTTTTTTTTTTGAAAATATTTGCTTTTACTAGTGTCCTGTCATCCTCATTTTTCTTGAATATATTGAATGCATTATTTTTGTGGAAATTAATTTTAATATAAGCAAAACAACAGAGTTATTGCAATATTATTATCGTTTAAGGACATTGGAGTTTTTTTTTTTAGCACTGACCATAAAATTATATTGAAGAAGGTAGTATTACATCATTTGCTAAAAAACTTTTATGCCTCGTAAACTATATAAACTAAAATTGATTACAGTTTTGGCTGCTATTTTTCGAAATTTCTCACATATATCGAATATGGCCCTTTCAATTAAATATTTTTCCTACAGAATAGTTAAGATGCAGAATTTTACATGAAACATCAATAAAAGAGTATTGATTTCAGGATTATTTTGCACAGGAAGTCAAATGTCGACCGGCATCTGTGAATACTAGGAAATATTTTAGGGTGACCGATTCATCGTCTGCTCGGGGTGCTAACAAAAAACAAATGGTTGACTGTGCCGATTATTATCGTTTCCTGCAGACATGTCTTTTAAAAACGGCAACATTGGCTTGTAAACCTTTTGGTTAGTTCTTAATTCTGTTTACAATACTTCGATTTAAAATAGCTTTAATAAAACCATTATTTTGCCAAATTCAAGTTGATGGACATAGATGTTTTTAGGTATAGATGACAGGTCAAAATAGGCTGATGTCCAAGTATGCCAGAGTAAACAAATATATTACGGTTATGCATCAAGATGATTGGGTTTTAGTAATTTTACTGATGAATGTTCACTTTTATCTACTCTTAATGATTGCGTGCTGTTTGACTGGGAATCATTACGGATGGTTTTTTTATGTTTCCAAAGTGACAGCTCCGAGGTAACAAACAGCTTTTATTTTCTTATCAGAACTAACTATCTTGTTAACTGTTCATTTTCCATTCCGGTTTTCAATTTTTCAAGGTAATCAAACATTTGCATGTAAATCTGCTATTCACATTGCAGATTCTGCCATAATTTTGAACATCTTAGAAGAGATCCAGAAAGAAGTTGATGATCCAAAGCACGAGAAAAGACGACGAATGTTAGCTGGGATGTTTCGAGAAATACAGAGCGGTGATTTATCTGATTACGATTTTCGAGATATAGTTAGCAATGATGATATGTTGTGTGTACAGCTGAATCCATTAGGTTTGATGCGTGAAATGTTGAAAATAAGTAATGAACAGTGCTGGTGCTAGACGTATTGTAGTTTAACTTTTATCCTTTCAGTACACAAAATTGTTGTCAGTTTTAGTTTATATAATTTGATTTGCTAAAAGTGAACACAGTATTGATTGTAATAATTTACTCATTTAGAATGCTCTAGAAGAATCGTTTTTTTTTTTTTATTTTGTTTAAGTTGAAGGTAATTCAAAATATGAAATAACACTATCCAAATATATACACTTTTATGGACGAGGGAATTTGTGATTATAGAAAATAAAACTGAAATAATAATAATTATTCAGAAATCGTCATCTTCGCATGTGTTTTCTTCCGTAATTTCCGGCCTTTGATAACCGATCAGACTATATTTTTCAATTTTACATTGGGTTATATCTTGTTGTCGAACCTTTAAAAAGTGTTTCTTCCGAATTTAGAATCTAATTTTGAAATATATAATAAGCTCTGAGTTTTAACGAGGAATGAAATAGTGGATGCTTAAGGAATAAGTGTGGATTCTCTTTCATATAGCTCAGTTTAAGAAGAAACATTGCTACAGTTGGGTTCAAATGGTAAAAGCAAAAAGTATGCAAATTTTTGTGGTCAAGTTCTGAGACGTACATAGGTAAAAGATTAAGTGGCATATACTTATGTTTTCAAAATGAGTGAAAATTTACCTCTCTGGGATAAATCCTTCCGGCAGTAAGATCTTCAGTCCCTTCAATAAATAATAAGGTTTTATATTCTTTTCGGTGTTTATCAATTGGTTCACGCTGTTCGATTTCTTTTGCCCTTTCAAAAAATCGTACGCGTGGTTTCACATACTGTAAAATAAATTGCAAAATTTTTTGCAAAGATCATTGGGAAATATACCTGCAGGTAATATGGAAAAGCCAAAGAAAGGTAAAACAAATTAGGAATGATGAAGATTATAGAATCATGAAGATAATAACTGTCCTGCGTAATTTATTTATTTTAATTTGTCTTTGAAACAAGTTAAAACAATTGTAACATTATTAATTGCAATTAATTACGATTATTAATTATTAAGTGAATTTGAATTCGAATTTATTTTAAAATGTAACCCGAAAAGTCTGTTGAGTTTAATTTATTAATTATAATTAATAATTAATACCTTTAATTATTATCTATAATTAAAGGTATTAATTACCTTCAATTACATGCATATATTAATATATATATACCTCTAGTGTACCATGTGATGAAACTTCTTGGCTGTCGCTTAGCTCCTAAAATTTCATTTTCATTTTCCATAATTTGCTTAGTGTTTTGCATTGATATCTCTACATAAATCCACTGATTAATTACTATCTTACAAAATATTTTAATCAAATGGAAGTTAACTTTAATATAATACTGTATGATCGTGTTATGTTAAATGTTATGTAAATGGTATCTTGTTATTACTTTCAAATATAAAACTGAATTTTAATTTTAGTTGACTTTAATATGACTAAAATCTATTTAATTTAACTAATATTTATGTGATTTAATTTTGTAGAAGAAAAAATTACTGAGGAACTTTGCGTAGCATCAACATCCGCATCGTTAAATCTTGCAGTTTCCAAATTCTGGTAAACAAACATTTCTTATAGCTTAGAATAAATGATTAGTTTTTAATTATTGTTTGTTATTAATTAGGTGATAATGGAAAGAAAGAATTAGAAGGAGTAAGTTATTATATTAACAATAAATCAAAACAGTTATATTATCAGAAACATATAGTGATTAATGTTTCTTTTTATTTATGTTGGAAAAAACCGGATAATCAAGATATTCGTTTGAATTTAAATTAATTGTAAAAATGATTTCGTCCTATAAAATATTTGCTTAAATTGATCATAATTAAAGATGATATCATTACGAAAGATATTATCATTCCTTTTCTGTGAAATCTCTCTCAGCTGTCGAAAAACGCAAAAGTTATTTCCTCACAATTTTAATTTCTTTTTAAATCGAAAAAATTTTATTTAGCTCTTTCTTTGTCTTTTTTCTTTTGATTTTTTTTATCAGTTATTAAATTGCCGATGTTAATGCTGTTAAGGAATCATCTGCCAAAATTAAGGGATTAATTGATGCAGAATAAATTAAACTATAAATCATTATGAGGAATCAACCGATGAAGACAAGTCACTTGAAGGCAAGGGGTCAGTTGATAAGAGATCAGTTGTGCCGTAAATCTTGGTAAGAAATCAACTGATAATGAATTATACTGCAAATCTTGATGAGTTATCAATTGATAAGAGAAAAATCATTACCGGACAAGGGATCAATTGATAAGAGATAAGTCACTGCAAGAGATAAATCTTTTTATCAATTATTTAACTACTGAATAGTGTAAATGTTGATAAAGGGCCAAAATTGATAGTAGAGATAAGTCCATCATTAATGATTGCATCTAATCAATGATAGTATGTAAGGATGTTCAGTTGGTCATTAAAATCATTAAAATTGATTTTATTTTAATGCAATCGTACCCTACTAATCATAACTTTTTTTGGTAATTGAAAAAAAAGTTTCATTTTACTTGAAAATTTCGCAAAATATTATAATTTATTAAGAGTTGAGTAAATAAAAAAAAAAAATAAAATATTTACAGATAATTGTTTTATATTTCCAGCTGAAATTTCCATTTCTTTTTGCTGTGGTTTCCGGTTTGATCTAATTATAATAACCGAACCTTGCGTTTTTTTAACTTCCATTTGTTGCATTTTTTTTCTTTAGCATCAGATTTTTCTTGTAGACTCTTCAATTCATTTCCAACTTTCAATTAAATTACATCTGTCTTTTATTTTTTTTTTCACTTATATATTTCAATCTTATTACTTATATATTTACATTTTTAATAGAAGCTTCCATTTACATTACTTATAAATTTTCATTTTTTTTAACTTACATTTTCAATTATAACACTTATGTATTTTACTTATATTTTTGTGTTACAAATTATAAGATAATTGTAAAGCTTATGAAATTGACAATAGTTAAAATATGAATTTTAATATTTTATTAATGATAAGGATGATTTCTTTTCAACCGTTTACATACAATGAATAATTTGACAAATTTGAAATCGATTAATTAAACTCATTTTACAACAAAAAAAACAACTAATCGTTTAATATGAAATCAAAATGAAGAAAGTTTTTTTTTTTAATTTATATTAATTTTCTAATTAAAACGAAAACTTGCTTCATTTGTAAATTTCCTCAAGTTTGTTTTCTTTTTACATGCACATAATGGTAATAGCATTAACAAAGTTGCTGCTATTACCGCTGCTGATACTGCAACAATCATCGCAAGAGTTCTGTTGAATCGAATATTATTAATATCAATTGAATGGATTAATTGATAAAAAATGACCTATATGAACAATTTTCATTGCTTGATCAAAAATCTCGTTCAAAAAAACAAAAGGAAAGAACTGCACAAAAAAATTTTGAATTATTCAGAAATTAAGAGATGAAAACTACTATGAATGAAATATCAATCTAATTTGGCAGTTATGGCTTTTTTCTAAGAATAGCATGAAACAACGAATTATATGTGAATTGATTTGAAATATTTTAATTACTAATTGACCGGTCCTAATTACTTTGTAAAGTAAAAAATTTCTTGCAATCTGTCAAAAGAGGAATGCTTTTAATAGCGTAATTTCAAAAAAAAATTTCGAAGAATGAAAAAAACACTACTGAAAGTAATTTCATATTCTCTATTTGTCTGCTAATCTTACTCATTTTACCATCAAATTTATAAATACGTTACTGACTCAAATTTGCTGAACTATGCGTCCGAAAATTTCAAACAGTGGCTAACCATTTGCTGGTGTTTACCAAATCATTTATTGATTAAATAAGTATGTCTTACTGCATTTGCTTAAAAGAAAAATTAGCAAGCAAGAAATACGAACCGACCACCTCACAGGCAATCATTAGCAAAAATAGTATCCCTGCTGTGCTTTTTTTAAAACAGTTTTGCAAGCTGCAAACTTGCAAAATTCCGCAAAAAGCAATTTCAGGAAATGTCGAAATAAATTCTTTACAGAAGTGTTATTTAAAGTAAAGAATTCGATAAATCAGTAAAACCATTTTACACTTGTTTATGTCATGTCAATCTAGAAATCCATAATAACTGGGTAGTTTTATTAGATCTGAAATGTAAGGATAGTCCAAATTTGAAGTTATCTAAAATTTATGTACTTTATAGGATACCGGAAAAGAAAAACTAGATGATTTAATCCGGAGCAAATTTAAGGCGTATTTAAGCCATTCGCATATAAAATATTTGCTGAATTAATTTGAACAGTACTGAACTGAAAAACATGATTTTTTATTTTCACTCGCAACATATCATACAACATCAAGTATATATAAGAGAGTGGTAAAAACAAATATGATCTTAGAGTTGGAATTCGACCATTTTCAACGTGCATCATAAACCATTACTGAAAGAGAGCACTTTTCATTCTTCCAAATCACTTTTTAATTGCTTCAGAGATCTACCAAAATAGTGTCGTTGGAAATTTAAAACTTTCATGAAGTACTAATCGTGACAAATTTCAATTTTCAAATAAGCATTTCATCCATTCCTAATATCTTGGAACATTCAGTATAATATTCTCAAGAATACTAAGATGTTTTCTAACGTTAGAATACGTAAAATTTCATGCCTTTTGTCACACATTTCCCCTTCCATCTAGCCAACTCTACCGAAAATTCTCAATAAATTTAATTCCTTTTTGGCTATAAAAGAAATAAATCATGCGGAAATAATTTTACCCGAGAAACATTCCAAAGAAACGACAAGCTTTGCTACTAGTAATTCCTCCAAAAAATATGAAAAATCCCACTAATAGTGTTAGGAGGAGAAACAAGAATGAAACGAAATTAACTTAAACAGGAGAAATCAGTACCAAAAAGTTGAACAAATTGTGATAGCTTCATATAAGGATTGAGGAAATAACTCCCTCCAATATCATATCTTTAATACAATTACGAAAATCTTTTCTTACCCCTAAAACAAGATTTACCCAAAGAGAATTAAGTTCAGAGCGATTAAATTTGAGACAGGGAAATCGAATGAAAATCCTCTAAAAAAATGCAGGAAAAGGGGCAAGAGAACAGGCTAAAATATTTCTCAGCCAAAACTATACAGCAGAATGAGTTCCTGTAACTTACACTTCCGGCATCGCTTTTTATAAAGTATCCTATAGCCACATTCGCGACATCTGATCGCATCTTTCTGACGGATTTCATTTTCGCTATGACATTCTGGAAAGAAAGTTTTTAAAAAAATGAAGTCGAAATGATCATCTTCAACTTCGCAAGAAATAAAAGTATAAAAAAATAAACCATTCAAAACGAGATGAAATTAATGATAGAAGAAAGAGTTATAAAAAACTAATGCACAACCATTTTATTGAAATAAATCCTACTAACCTCCACATATATAAATCATACTACTAGTCTTTGATGATCCACCAACACCACTTGGTGTTGGAGTTGAACTTCCTTCCATTACTGAATTATTTTCTGAAAATTAAAATACCAAATGAACAATGTGCATAAATTCAAAATAGCAAATACAAAAAAACAAATCATTCAAAAATTCAAAAATAATAAAGGAAAAAATTCGAAACAAGAAAGAGAATTAAATTTTAAATGACAAATGCTGGAATCAACACAACACATTTGAAGCGATAAATAACTGATTACAAAGTGCTTTTGACAATTAATCCTACAAAAGAAGTGTAGAATAATCCATTTTAAATACTTCTCTCAAGAAATTCATCCAAATTAAACTTCAAAGTTCTAGAAGCGATAACAAAAGACCCCAATCGCACCGCAACCTTCACACATCCTTTACACCAGACCTAACAACCATACCGAAGTCACCAATATGTGCCACAGAGAATTCGCAATATGCAACATGCATGACCTTAACGCGGTAGCTCTGTGAAATCCCGTTCATCTCTGATGAAAACTATTACCAGTAATGCATTTGTCTTGCATGATCATTTCTTGAAAATTATTTAAGTTTACATATTTGATAGCAATTGTAATAGCAGAACAATTTAAATGAGTATAAAATATATTTATGCTGTAATAAGGACAAAATTTGGGTACTTTCACTACGAAACATACAGCACAATCAATTAATTAATATTTTACATAGCATATTTACGCAAAAAAAAAAATTAAGATTTCTCATTTTACATAATTCTTATCAAAATTCCAATCCAAAAAATCTTTTTTTATTTAAATACAATTTTCCAACGAAAAAAACTCATTTCAACCCTTATTTTAAAATTTTTCATGAAAATAGAATCATTGAACTGTACTTCAACACTCTTTATTTGTTATTTTAAATATAATACTGCAAATGCTTAAAAAAAAGAAGAGAAAAAAAGACTGTTGTTTCCAACTTTGAGATATTGCTATTAAACTAAAAATTAAAGTAAATTTAAAAAATAATTTAAAACATGATAAATTTAATTTAAATATCATTAATACCTTCCCCTCTACAAAAAAAAAAAAAAAAAAATGAATTAAAAGAATTAAAGCAGGTTAGACTATAGGCTATAACAGTCCAACCCTGGAATTAATATCTGAAATCATATTTTAACGCCTGAAATTAATATCAGCAATCATGCGCAACCTTCTGCCATCCCAATTAGATGCATCAATAACCGGATCATTCACCCATAACTCTCGGCCATCTTCCACCTTAAAGATTTAATACTAATTTTAGCGTTTAAATTATTGAATTTAAACAGTGCAAATTAAAATTATGAAATGAAAAGTTTAAATACATAATAGCACTTTATTTTTTGTCTATTTTTTATTTTCATTTAGTTAAAGTATTAAATTAAATAGTAGAAATTAAAATTATGACATGAAAAGCTTAAATACATTTTGGTTTTATATTTTACTTTTTATGTTTTTTTATATTCGTAAAAACACAGTTTTTCGATTTTTTTTAGAAGGGCAAAGAAAAAAATGTTTGCTATTATTTATAAGAGTTGAAACAGTTCTGACATATTATATGGCATATTTTATGTTAAAAAAATCAAGCGATATCTAGAGATCCAGAAATGAATGTCCTAATTTTGTTTTATCTATCACTTTTCTGTTTGGGATAGCTGTTTGAAATTTAAACAGACAAAAAATAGGAGATTCATTTATAAAAATATCCTATTCATTTACTAAATTTAGCCTTCCAATATTATATTTAAAAAAACTTGAAATTATTTAAGATTAATATAAAACGAACATTTCCAATACACGGTTTATTAAGATTAATTTTTCAAAATAAGTTTTAAAAAAGTTTTTAAATACTTTAGAGCATTGAAAAATTAATATAATAGAGAAAAATTCATGCACTTGTGCTATTTCAGAAATTAGCGAATGTATAAGTGCGCTAATTAATAAAAAGTAGAAGCACACATGCGCATTTTTTGTGTCGTCTAAAAATAGGACAAATGTGGAGTTTTAATTTTAAGTTATAATAGGTAAAAAAAAGAAGAAATATTTGAAACCTTTCGGTCAATGGTCCATTTCAGTATTGATTCCATATCACCGTAATTACCTGCACATGTCAGAACCACCGTTTCATTGCCAATTCTGTGTAAGAAATTTCCAGTAAATGATTAAAAGTTAAGTAAGATAAAATTATGAAATGATTTAGGAAGATGAAATTAGGAAATGAAATGATTCACCTATCCTGACAAACTTTAACGCTGTTGTTATGGACTAACAGTGACACAGAATAATTATTTATTGACTTCTAATTAAATAATTTCTAAACGCATCTTAAGCCTCGTAAATCTTTATTGCATAAGAGCCCTGAAAACCAAGGAATTTTTCTGGCTTTCTGTTTCATTTCGTTTAGTCTTTTCACCTGACCACAAAGTAGTAATTTAATGTCATCATTTCATTCCTGGACAATGATCCAAACAATAAAAACAACGGCTCATTATGTTTGTAATGATTTTGTTTCGAAATAAGTTAGAATAATAAAATTAGATACAGTAATCAAATACAATAATATTTGACAAATTAAGTTTGAAACTTGGCGATGAGAAAAAAATGCTTACCTGGTGTGTCCACTGCATCTGACCTGTTTAT
>JBAMDO010000451.1:0-18183 GCA_037074765.1 Mansonella perstans
AATAATTTTGTTGGGCGTGAAGTACGATGAATTATTATTATTCGTTTTTCTCTTCATAAATTTTAAATTAGTAATTTATTCAAAATTTAAATATACTAAGAAATCAAAAAAGAAAAAAAAAATTGAATCATTTAAGGCAATTGTTCAAAATATGCGTAAGCAATGTCGTTGTCATGGTGTGAGTGGTTCATGTGAATTCAAGACATGCTGGCTACAAATGCCTAGGTTTGCAGAAATTGGTGAAATGTTGAAACAACGCTATAATCATTTTGCCGTTCAGGTATCATTTTTCCATTTTAGAATAATTCAAATTTAAAAAGTAAGTTAATTTAATCATGTTGAAGAACTGAATGAAATGAACTTCTCAAATTTCATTATCATTTTTTCCTTTTAGCTAATGCAATAAGTATATACGAAGTTTAAATTGAATTATTAATTTTTAAAAAGAAAAGTAGATTTGCAATATAAGTTTTGAAATAAAAATTCTCAAAACATGATCACTACGCAGCACAAAAAAAAAAGGTAAATAAATGATTTGTTTGACAGAGGTGACAAGTATTGATTGAGGATTTGAAAAGCAAGGAAATTTATTGAAAAGCACAAGCAGTGATAAATGCCATACAATAAATAATTGAGTAAAAAAATAAGAGCAAATTTATCAATTAGCAAAATTGACAAAAATATTTTATCTTATTTCAAATCTTCGAAAATTTTTTGTGCATTGACATTGTTGTTAATATGAAAATTTCGAATTATATTTAATTGTTGATAACTAGTTCAAATGGAAGCAAAATTTATCAAAATTAAGCAAAATTTTTTTTTTTTTGACAAAAGAGATGTAATACCGAAAATTTGTGTAATTTATTCAAAAACATCAATACTGCATATTGATAATTGTTTAGAAACAAAAGAAAAAGTTTTTTTTGGGTTATTTAATATTTCAATGTTAATATTAATTAATGAAATTAAAGGTAGCAAAAAGGGCAAAAAAGCGTTTAAGAAGGAAAGAACGTTCAGAAAGAAAAAAACCGTTACGTGGAAATGAAATCGCTTATATTAACAAATCACCAAATTACTGTGAACGAAATGATGCTGAGGGTAGATTTTGTTTTAAAATTATCTATTTAAAAATCTTTAAATTTGAAATATTTTTGAAAAATAAATTATTAGAACTAATAATAATGATGATTTAGTTGTGAAAATTTGATAATGTTCAGAGATACTAATGTAAAGTTTTGCACTTCACGTAGCGCTGTAAAAAGAAAAAACAATCATTTTTGATTTAAATTAAGCTTAAATATTAGATCATGTGTTTTTTTCAAGCAAAACTTCAAGGCTTTTTTCTTGTTTTTTTTTTTTTTTTTTTTTTTTTTGTTACTATAAAATGTGAAGTTTAATTTTCAAGCAAATAATTCAGAAAAATGAGTTTTGTCGAAATTAACATTATTTCATTAATTAGAAAAAGTTGAACACAAATTAACTTTATCTTTTAAACTGCAATTATGAAGAGAAGCGAGAAATTTCCAGGGATCCTTGGTACACATGGCCGAGAATGTAATCAATCATCACTTAATTCGGATAGCTGCGATTTGTTGTGCTGTGGTCGTGGTTACAATACGAAAGAGGAAATACGTACGGTGCAATGTCATTGCAAATTTGTTTGGTGCTGCTCCGTGAAATGCAAGACATGCACGGAAAAAGTTTTTGTTCATACATGCAAATAATGAAATAATTAATTACATTAAATTAATTTTCATTTTAAAAAAATTTCTTTAGCTTTTCCTTGAAAAAAAATTCATTTCAAAAAAATTTTTATTTTTTTTTCTTTGTAAAATTTCAAAATAAAAACTTTGCAGAAATTCAATTAAGAAGCTAAACTTATCAGCCATTCTATTTCAGTTGCTAGTTACATGTTTTAATATACATGGATAACGTACGGTAAAATTAAAATAATCCTATAGCATGCAAAAAAAATACTTTTTGTACAATCAGTCATCAATTACGTTATGAAAAATTTAGCTTTGGCCATTATTAGGGCCTTCTTAGTAGGCTGATATTATGTATGACAAATAATGAATATCTTTTTTTTTTTTAAAGGCTTATTTAAAATGATTTCATTAAAATTTTATTTATAAAAAATGTAAAATGGTAAACTCTAATGATTATTTCAAAAGTAAGTAATTATACATTGATGCATAATGATGATATTTTTTCCATTTGTTTTTCTCAATTTTTAATTGTTTGTTTGAAAACAATAATTAATGTATGAATGTGTTATGAAGAAAAGTATTTTATAATTTATTATTATTATTAGTTGAATAATTCATTTGCATAACCAAAAAAAATTCCATCAATGAGTGCTACAACTATTTTGTCAAATTATATAAATGTTTCAAATTTACTTGCTTTTTTTTTTCATTTTTTTTGCTAGTTAAAATTTCTATCTCTATTCAATGTGATTTAAATACTGGCTTTTTCTATGTTACATTTTCTTTTTTTTTCTTTTTTTAACAAAATTAATGAATTTTACTGGTTATTTCATTGTAATAACGCTTGTTGATATCATCGTTATAGTAAAATTATAATTTCACTGTAATATGGCGAAAATAAAAAATGAAAAGAAGTAATTTGATCTAAGTGAAAAATAAAAAGAAAGAAAAAGCATATTTTTCAGTAATATATATTCACATTAAAATATTAAATGATTGAATTGAAATTAAACACTTAAATATCATTATAAAATTTCAACAAAAAAAAAGTAAAGAAAGAAATAAATTAATTCGTCTTTCTAACTTTTCTTAAAACGTTTTGCCTACCTTATCAATGGATGATTGTCCTGTGGACAAACGTTCAATATTTTTGAAAAGAAAAGAAAAATTGGCAATTAATGCTTGTAATTAATGCTCCTTTGTGTTTTTCAAAATTTCATATTATAAATAAAACTTTAAGGAAAAAAATTAACAGTCAATTATGTTTGACAAAACGTGACAATTCTACTTAATACAATTTTTACAATGAATAACATTTCATATTTGTAAAATAAATTAAATTTTAAAAATAATTATTAAGAATTCTTATGAAATTCTCCGGCTTCTTTTTTTTTGAAAATTAGAACTTTCAAAATTTAATACTAATTTTGTTGAAAAATATAATGATTTTTATCTTTTTTTTCATTCTTCTTTATTTTTCTGTAATTTTGGGCGAAAATTTAAATAGCAATGGTATTCAGTGTATAATAATAAAAAAGTTTTATTTAATTTAAAGGTTTATTACAACGTTTCTACGTTACCGTTACTGTCTCGTGTATTATATCATTTGTATTGTTCTCCTTGGCCTCATATATTACGTTTTCTTCACACTTTGTACGCAGAAATGCGTTTAGTGCAAAATGTTTCACTTTCAAACACCCATTTGAATTATGCAATCACAACCACGTACGTATAAAACAAACATGCGTGTAACGTGTTAATCAAAGACAATAACAAATCTGCAAATTCAGATAACACATATTCATATCTTATCGTTGTTATAAGCATCAAACTTTTTAAATATGTCACGTTTAAAAAAGTCTCAATTCTTATTTACATTCAAATGATATGCCAATAACAAACAACAATGACTGATGGATAGTTGTAGTAACAGGAACTTGTCCACAATAAATTTCATTGAAGCATAATTAATTTCAATAATATTAATAAAAAAAGAGCAGTAAATTTTATTACTACATTATGATTAATAAAATATTTATTGCTATTAAAATGCTTAAGTGCATTTTTTTTTAAGAATAAATTACAAAAATTTAATCATCAATTCTTTGTTTCTTTTGTTTTATTTTTTATTTTTTGTTTGTTTATTTTGTTAATAAAAAAATTAAATTAACATAATTAAAATTGTTTTTCTTTTTTTAAAATAAAACATTTTTTATTTTAAAATTTCATTATTAACAAAGAAAAGAACAGTAAAAAAGATTTTATTTTCATTATTCCACAAAAAAACCATTTGTGTCTGCAGTTCGTTTATCAAGAGTTACCTTAGCAGTTTTGGTATGCCATACCAGAATTTCACGTTCTTTCTGCAACGAAAAAAAGGAATGAAAAATGAAGGGATTCTTGAATTGTACAGAAATTTATATTCATCAGTGCTTGAAATTTCGAATTTTTTTTTCCTTTTCTTTTACAAGTTTTTTTTTTTGCCTTCCCGGTAAATTCAATACATAGTGGCTCCCAAATTATTTTTATATTTTTTAAAAATTTTCAAGATATATTTATTTAATGGAATGTTTGAAGTATTTGTGGAGGGATATTTAGCTACAAAAAAATTGCTGTGTTAAAAGCATTGCTTACATTTTTCTATTCAGTTTAACCCGAAGTAAATTAATTGAATTCATCAATTAATTATCATTCATTTTTCTGTGTAACAAAGAATAATGAACTGTTTAGATCATTATGATCTCAATTGTTTAGATAAAATAAGGTATACCATAAAAGCAAAATGTCTAAGGTATGCGATGAGTCAGCTCCATAAAAAGCCTATCAACTATAAAATTATAATTTCTATTTAAATAAGTAATTTTATTATATGAAATCTTTTTATCGTTCTTCTTATTGCTATGCATTTAAAAAGTTATTTAAATCAACAAGCAAATTTAAGACAGTGGTTAATGAATAAATGCTTAATAGTAATTAATTTAAATGCATCGCACCTCATCAAAACCGAATGGCTCGAGATCAAGAGTATTAAGGCCGAGATCCTCAAGGAAACACGTTTCTGGTGCACCAAGACCGCGCTTACACGATTTACCAAAAACTGCCGTTGAACTTTAAGAAAGCAAACTTCATTTTAAACGAAAAGTAAAAAAAAATAGAGAAGCAAATAAATAAAATAGAAAAACAATTTTAAGAAAGCAAGTCGTAAACTTGAAAATTCTTGCTATTTACATATTATTTTAACTGGTAAGACGAAAATTAATTAAATAAAACTAACTTTGTATTTTTTTAGTCCACAAAGAAAAAAAATAATACAACTTACTTAAGAACAACATCTAAGGCTATAGCAAAACCAGCCATATCAGTGGCAAATTTCCTCTTCTTATGCCATACCACATTCCATCCTATCACTGTTCCATTAACAACCGCGGGTGATTCGACCAATGCACCACCAGCAAAACCTAACTACTTTTAGCAAGTTCAACTGATTCATCAATTTACGAATTTTAATTTAACAGTCCTATAGTGATTTAGCATTCGATTAAAACGATTAAAGTTCGAAATCTGCCTTTGAAATGTTGCAAATTTCGGTGATAAATTAACTTTCTATTATGCTAATATCTTAAATCATCTTTTAACACCATTTAAATTTTGTCAGCTAATTAAATTAAAAATTATATTGAAATTAAAAAAAAACTTAAATTATACTGAAATTAAAAGTGATGATTAAAATGAAACAAAAATTTTTGTTAAATTGCTCACCAACAGCCCATATTCCAACCTTTTTTACATTCCTTATATAATCATTAAATAATCGAATATCATATGAATTATCGTCATCGGCAAAATAAACAACTGATTTGGCTGATTCACCATTTATTATATCTGAATTATTACGTAAATATTGCAATGCCATAGTTCGTTGATACCAACCACGTCCTGAAAATTTCAGCTTAATTTAAATGATTTACTTTACCTCCCAAAAAGCTATCCTCATAATTATCACCTTAATTAACATTGGTTATAAGTAGAAATGACGATGATGATAATAATGATAAGTGCACTGAGTTATATTGAATTATTCTTACAAAACTACTTCAGAATTCTATTACGCTAAAATTCAAATTTAAATCAACAAATGACATGAAATTGATCCTATGATCAAAATTTAAATTATCCCAAAAATAATTAATTAGATTTCGCAATTTTTTTCCACAGTGCCAAAGGTCAAAGAATAAAAATGCAAAAACCAAAAATAGAAAAAATAATTATCTCATAATTGGATTTTATAGAACCAATGATTGAACTGACATAGCAACATTAATTTTATTTTGTTAGATCACTTTTTTTCTGAAATCAGAAAAAGGGAACGTAAAAGAAAGCTTAAAAAAGGAAAACAGTCGAGGGAAAAGATGCAAAAATTGCAGAAAACATATATAACTTGAAAAGTTTTTTTTATCAAAAAATATATTTTAGCAAAGCCATTTTCACTATCACTGTACATTTCTCTTAAAATACCAATTAATTATCACAAATGATAAAGCTGATAATTGAAAGTATTGATAACATACGTGGATAACCTGGAGGTGTTTTAGCTGAAAAGTATGTATATGGTAAAGCGGTACGATTGAGCAATTTTTCAACAGCTTTCACTTTATGATTTTCATCTTCAATAACGATCCAATATAAATTCTTAATATGTGATAATGTATTTGCCATCCTGAAGAAAAGTATCATCAATTGTTTCATGACATTTAATTTATTATAATTAAAATTAGAAAGAAGAAGAAAACACAGAAAAACGTTAAATTCCGTTAATTTTATTTAAGATGCAATTATGTCATTAAGATTTATAAATTTCATTTTTTAATCGGAAAAAAATTTCTATTTAATATTTTGTTCTAAATTTTGTTCACATTTGTATGTTTCATAATTTATAGCACAAAGAGTTTTTTTTTTTTTTTTTAAATTGAACAAAACCTTGTCATATCGGCTAATCTTGTGCGTCTTCGGTAGGTTGGTGTTATGACAATAATTTGCGGGAAAAGCTGAGATGATATGATTACTTTTAGAGGTTTTTGCAATGCACTTGATGATCTAAATATGGATAATCAAATCATTCTAAACTGTGTCACAACCCCATGACCTTTTATAAATGACATTTGCTGATAATTTCGCTATTAAACGATGATATCATATTTAATTGCAGAATTGTTTTTGATAATCCAGTGATTTATGACAACTGAATGCAACAGAGTACAAGAACTTACCGAATGGATGATGTAAATTGTATAATTAACAGTAATATAAATATAGCGGCAAAAATACGTAAGTAATATATCATGTAGGTTCGATGGCGTGATCCTGAGCTTCGTATTTGTCGTAAGCATTTCTCCATTGAATTTTCATTTGTGAAAGGAAGAAATGAAAATGCATGTTTTTTTTAATTAGTACTATATATTACATGTTGCTAAAGAAAGTTGTACAAATTGTTTGAAATTTCGTTAAGTTATCATTTAATCACTTTTTTGCATATGATAATGATTAATGATTAATTAATGGCATTATCTAAGTTAAATAATGATTTAACTATTTAATACATTACCAAATTGATTGAAAATTATAAGCTAATTGACAAATCTTAATAAAATAAATACTAACGTAAAGAAAAAAAAGTTTTTTGAAACTAGATTCCATTAAAAAAACTTCCTATAACAAATTCAAAATGAAAAATGAAAATGAACATGAAATGACTTTGAAAAGAATGCATGATAAAAAAAAAATTGCACTGTGAATGAAGGTGATTATTTGTTCACATCCATTTACATGTTTTTAAATTTTTAAAATCTTTTTGAAATTTCATTGCTGATGTTTTAATTTTTTTCCTTCCGATGGAATGAATATGAATACAACAAGTATGTAAAAAATAATTTGTCACTAGCTAATAAATTCTCATTAGCAAATTTTCTGAATATATTTTGAATAAATTTTTCCCGAACAATTTCTATGAGTGAAATTCTATAGTAAAATAATTAACGAGAAGAAATCAAACACAAAGAAACAAAAAAATAAAGATGCTTTAATTTTTTAAATTAATTTGATAAAATTAAAAAATCGAAGTTTAATTAAATGAAAAAATTTCGATAAAAGAAAGCAAGAAAAAAGAGAGATTTGTTAGAACAATTTATGATACAAAGCAGTATTTTTTTTTCTTTTTTTTTTGAAATTGTTAATTTGTTAAACAAGTTATGTAAGTTGAAAAATAGGTCAAAACAAGAAGTTGAAAAATAAAGCAGAACTTATAACATTTATCACCTACACAACCGGACTTCCTGATTTTAGTATTTGTTACATCTGATTGATATAATTTTTGAAACACGTAGACACACAATGAATTTTTGTGATAATAAAAGATAAAAATAACACAACAGATTTTGTTCGGATAAAGATATATATGCTTCCAATAAGCAAATTGAAATATTTAATTGAGTTACTCTGTTGTGCTATTTTGCTAAATTCAACATACGTAGTTTGATTTTTTTTATTTTTACAATGAATAACACATGAAAGTATTTTTATTGATATGCTTAAAGCTTTCACAACAATAATGCAACAAAAACTTCTGTCTCAGTATTTGTCATTTTGTGCAATGCGCTAAAATCTATTTGATTTTAAAATTGCACTAAATTTTAGTGAAATTTTTGAAGCAATAAAGACAAAAAAGAAGAAAAAACATGAAGAAAATGTTTAATGAAACGAAAGATTACAAAGAATTTTTTTAAAAGACAAATTCAAATTTTTCAAATCAAACATTTAGCAGATCTAAATTCCGACAATTTTTCTTTCCTTTTTCCTTTTTTTTTTTCATATTAATATCATACTAATAAAAATTTTATCGCACCAACAAATTTTGTTAAATTTCAGTTTATATCATCATGTACTATTTCCATTTTACTCTTCACATTTTATCGATTTCTAAACGAATGACATGAATTTGTGGAAAATTTGTTGAAATGACATTGTTTACAAAATGACAATTGATCATCCATTCATATCAGCGATTAAATTCATTCAAACATGTGGCGTAATAATTTTGAATATATAAGAAAAATTTAATTTTGGCACTTTTTTTTTTGGAAAATTTTTCACAAAACATTAAAAAATTTCTCAAAAAAAATTTCATTAATTGATTGAAATAAAAATAAATTATTGCAATAACATAATTTATTAAATTTTCCTAAGATTTAATGAACTGAGAAAAGAAAAATTAATTGTGATGAAATTTTTATGAATGAACAAAAAAAAGTGTTATCTGCATTATGTTAAAGAATTTTTCGTATGATGACTTATGTGCAATGAAGATAATGCATTTTGCAATGATTTTGTGCAAAATTTTTTTTTAATTAGAAATAATGAATTGAATATTGTATAGATCAAATAAAAACAAAAAAATTTGATGAATTCTACCAACTGTTTCATTAATTATATCCATTTACATTCTTTTCGATAAGCAATCAGAATCAACGTGATTGTGACTGAGTAAATCGAATTCAGTAAATCAAAGTAACACTTTCTTTTTTTTTGTCACAATTTTTGTTTTTGTTCTCTCATCAAATTTATTCAATTCCGAATTTATTTCAAGAAAAAATTGAAACTGCAAAAAATTTTTAATTTCCACGATAAACAAGCATTTTGAGAATAAATAATTGAAATCATTAATTCTAATAAATAAATACTATCATTGCTATAGCACAATCAAATATATTAAAATTAAAAAGTAGGGAAGAGATGGCCTAAATACCAGGTGTTGAAATATAATAAATGATTGAATATGAATGAACAATGGATTAATGGACGGTGCATATAACTTTGTCATTTAATACGAATATAACTTTGTCATTTAATACGATTTTCGCGATGGCTGTTTAAATAAAATTAATTCCTTCTGCAAATAATTTCATAATAGCACTAGAAGAGATTTACAATTGCTACTATCACTACTACTGCAATTATGATTATTATCGTTATTGTTGCTACCATTATTATTAATACTGCTACTATTGTTATCATTGTCATCATTATCATAATAATACCGAAATAAAATTTGTCTAGTACTATCATAGTTACAATTAAAATTATTATTGTTACCAATTCTATCATCACTATCATAGTCATGCTGAAAGAGATTTACCTATTACTATTATTATTGTTACTATTGTAATTATTATTTTCGTCTGCTACTGCTATCATCATTACAATCATTATGATTGCTATAATTATCACAAATAGCAATTTGAAATATCACTAAAACATTTAATCATATCTTTGTGACACCAAATGATAACTTTCGTTAATTAAAGATGTTCAAAAAATGTGTGATTTTTTTTTTAATGCTCAAAATTGCTAAAAAGTAGTAATCGAATAAAAAGAAAAAAAATGAATGAATTAAAGTAAAATAAATGCAGTGAATCATAGTGAATTTTATGTTAATCAAAATTTTAAACGAATTTTTAAATTTTCTTCTAACTGAAATCGTCAACGGAAAAAAAGAAAAAAAGAAAATAAAAATATCGAAATGATGAAAGGATGTGAGAAGAAAGGCGAATATAAGAAAAATTTTTATCGCTTCAGGCATATTACCAAAACAACTCATGCTTGAAAAATATTGCATAAATTTGATTGAAAATGGATAAAGAGGTAGGTGAGTATGAAATAGGTTGCGGGAAGGTGAAAGTAGAAAAAGGCAAATAACGATAAGAAAGAAGAAGGAATGAGCGCCGCGGGTAAGTAGAAAAAGGCAAGTAACGATAAGAAAGAAGAAGAAGGAATGAGTGCCCCGAACGAGATCAGACAACACGGGACGTCACGGGTTTCATTGAAATGCGATTTGAAAACAAGAAAATATGAGTATTTTAAATGTATCACCGAAATTATCAATGTGTTATTTTAGCTTCGAAATTTCTGTATGAAAACAACAAATTAATATTAAAAAAAATTTATGTGAGTATAATAAAGGAAATGATTGAATGAGAATGATTTTATTGAATTGAATTGAATAAGTGAACGTGTTTCAATTACACAATTTCTATACTATCAATTCATTTCACTTGTTTATCAATGGCTATGACTAAGTGTTAAAATACAGAAAATATAGGGCCAAAAAAACAAAAGAGGAATGAAAATTCTATCTATCATTATCATCACACTGTTAAAAATCATTTCATGCTTTCATTGCTTATTCTATAAAAAAGTTTCCTATTAAAATTTACATTATTTTTTTTCAAACCATAAAAATTCAAAAATTTATTTCATTGTCATCCTTTTATATCATCTTTTTTTTTATTTCGTCCTTTTTTCAAATTTCACTTTTCTAATTCGTTTTCTAATTTTTTATCTTTCATTCATCCTTCTCTTTCTCTCTCTTTTTGTAATTATTTTAATTTCAATCTTTTTTTTTGCACTAATTTGAAATAATTTGATTTGAAAGTTAAGGAAAGATAATGAAACTAAGAGTTTCTTCTTTATTTTTTTTTACTTAATTTTCAACTGTCAAATCGATCATATTATTCCACAACTATTTTTCTGTTTTTGCCCCTACCTCTCTCTGTCCTTCCGCTTAATTCTTTCCTCGTCTAATTAATTAATTGTTGGTAGTAATGTGTAGAAATTTAAAACTTAGAATAATTCTGTTTTTACTATTTTTTATTTCCCGGTTATTATTTAAAATTGTGCAAGCAAATAGTGTAAAATTTAAAATTGTGTAAAAATTGTGTAAAAAGATAAAAGTTACTTAAGTTTTAGAGCTTGATCGATTTGATCAACTTACAAATAGCAATAAAAAATAGCAGTAAAGTAAAACCGAAACTCATTTTGATCAATCTGTTTAAAATGCATTAAAAAAGCAGCGGTAACATTTCTGCACCTCAATTAAAGTTCAGTTAATCATTGATTACGATTCACTTGAAAATGAATGAAATTAGGATGACATTAGTAGTAAAAATTTCACTTTTTCCAGATGACATACATGGAGATTACATCAGGTATAATTCATCATACCAAAAGACCATTTACAATTTTAATAGTTTATAGACGATCAGTGCATTCACAGATTTGAAAAACGGAGAAAATGGCGACTTGTTTCACTAAATTTCAATTCAAATTATCAGTATGATACTAAACTTTTTTTAGCTCCGCATTACTTGTAAAACAAGTGAAATTGCAAAAAAAAGAAAAAAAAATTTTTTGATGAATAATGGGTTCGTTGATAATTGACGGTAAATTCGTTTCAACTTTGCTACCCTTTAAAAAAAGACTTCTCTCTTCCCTTTCAACCTTGATTATCATTGATAAAACCGTTCGGGAAAACTTTTCAAGAAGTTGGCAAAAAAAGCAAAAAATTTTGGCATCTGCCTATTTTAGCTTTAAAAATTATTTTGGAGGAAATGTTAGTAATTATACACCCAATTAAATTTGCACTGACATTATACTTGTGTGTTATACATATAAGGCATGCAAGATTAAATTCCCATGCAATTTATTTCATGCACTAATTCTAATTAAGTTTTAAATGGCAAATTAATCAGAAATGAGATAATTAGATTGAAATTTATGAAGCAAAAATGAAACGATTGTTGACAGGAGAAAGAAAAAGATCACTATTAATAATAATATTGTGAAAATGATAAAGTTTTTTTATTTTAGAAAAAATTTGAAAGTTCCCAGAAAAACCATCAATTATATTTTATTTATTATTGACTCGTCTTCTTTTCTTGGCTTAAAATTAAAAAGGAACTCAGGTTAAAGATTTCACAGAATTCAGGCATATTATTCACTAGAACGATGCTGAATGACAATTATTTGCTTTTCAATACAATTTTTCAAGTGTTTTATTTTTGATTTTTATTTCCTATAATACTATTAGAGTATAAGTTAAATTTAAATTGGAATTATGTAATATTTTAACTTGCAAAATACACAAAAAATTATTTAGCATATCCAGACATTAAAAAACAATGGCTAAAAAAACACAGACATTTTCAATTCTTTTTTTCTTCAAATTCCCTAGACGAAAAATTAACAAAAGTTGACGAACTTCATTTCTACATACTTATCACATAATGGAAGATAAATGATGAATTGTTTGAGTGATTTGATCAAATTGTTAGACGAAATTTTGCAAGCTTTGGGGAATCATCAAGATTAAAACGAATGATTGCATTTTTAAAACGTCAGCAAAACCAGTGAAATGTGTAAATTCAGCAATCTGAAATAACAAACAATAATTTTAAACACAAATTTCAATGCAACAAATTTTTACTTTAGAAATTTTTTCCTTATAAATTTTTATTTGTTGTATTCAGCGAAATTTATGGAAAAAAAAAGAATTTTAATAAAAGCTTAAAGTATTAAATTACTTTCAATCAATAAATATAATTTTATTGCAAACAAAAAAAAAAGATCTAGCACTGTTGAAATGCATCGAAAATGAATTTTGAGCCCTTAATTAATTAAACCATAATTAATTTAATGCCTTCATCCATTTATACTGCAAATGTTAGAAATTCTTTGTTAAATTTGAAAAATTTTCCAATCTAATTATAGGGATGAAGAAATGAAAAAAAAAGTTAAAAGAAAATATTTTTAAAAGAATCTCGAAATTATTTTTTTTTTAAATGACCTGATAATAATTGTAGTCGGCAATTAAATGTTTCATGAGTTAATGAGAAAAAAAAAGAATAATCTGAAGTTGTCTACAAAGTCTGAAATCAGTTGTCTATCATTTAATTAATTAACCAATTTGCTATGGAAAGTCAAATATTCACCTACTATACGAGCAATGAAGAAATTCACAACAAAGTTTCAATCTGTACGAATGCATCATTTTGATCATTTCGGAAATTTGTGCTTTTTCAATTTATTAAAAAACAATTATTTATCATATGAAAATTTAAATGAAGCTTTTTATTTTTGTTTTGTAACTTTTATTCTTCTCCGCACTCATAATGGTAAACATAAATGACTTCGTTTAGTCATTGCCAAATGGGAAAAGTAACGCTAAACAAGTTAGTTAATTAACTAACCCGTTTTTAAAACAGGAAATTGAGCATTTAAGCAAACACTGAAATTAGTGAACAAAAATGCTGTTTACGAACAAAAAAGAAAAAGGAAAAAAACAAACGAGAAAATTACCTTAAATTAGTTTCACAATTTAACAATTGAAGAAAGTGATGAAATCGAAATTCTTTTGCTTAATTTTTTCACTTTTTTTCTGTACAACACTTTCTTATTGTAATTTTCTTTTTTTTTCTTTAAATAATTTTTTAATAGAATTTTCTAATTTGTTTAAAGGAAAAATTTTTTATATAAAAAAATGTTTGATTACAATGAAAATGTCTTCAAATTGTTAAATTGCATCCTGATTATTTACTGCACTTTGATTAACTGATCATTCGTTCGCTTCGCTTTGAATGTTAAAGAAATGAGGAAAAATTTAATTTACAAATTGTTTGTTTTTACAAATTTACAAATTGTTGTTGGCTATCGCTGTTGTTGTTTTTGTTGTTGTTATTTTGTTGTTGTTGTTTTGTGCAAAGCAAGAAATAGAAGTGAAAAAGAAGAGGAAGGAGAGAAATTTAATGAGTTTTTACTTGCTTCTATTAATACGATTAGTTCTAACAGCAAACAGCAACAAAAATAATTGTAGTTCTGTTGCTTTTGATATTTCCGTCAAAAATTTTCCTTTTTTTTTTCGTTTTTCCGAAAAAAAAGCAAAAATTTTGAAACAGTAATCTATGATCAAAATTATCAATCAAAATTTTTTTCTTCAAATTTTTATCAAAAAAATTCATTTACAAAAAAGAAACGCATAAATTTGCAAAAAAAAAAATTTACTATAATTGAAAATTTTTTTTATCAATGAAATGAAAACGATAAATTTTCATTTTGTACGAAAGAGAGATGAGAAAGAGAAAAAGAAAGTTAAAAGTTAAAAATTTGCGATGGTTTCAATAGCAGACAATGTTTTTTAAGATTTATGTTCAACTGTTCTTCAATACTGTCGTATCGTACGTTGACCTTCAAATCAAAATTTACAATTTAGTGAGTCATTTATGCAAGTTTAAACTCGGCAAATGTGATCAGTGAGTGCAAAAAAATTGAAGTTTTTCAGTGCTACTAACATACTTGTTCTTAGTTTTAATTGAACGACTTGCAAGAATCTGTTAAAATTAAACCAAACTTTGATTTTGATGTTTAATTAGAAGATTAAATATAGCACTTGGAAGTGTCATCTTAAATCGATTAAAATTTAAGGACATTCGAGAAAAAAGCAAAAGGAAAAAAGGAAGACGATGAACATTTTCAAAATACAATTCCAACGCTTGCTCAAAAGTATTCGACTAATGATTAAAATTTGTTATAAAATTCATTAAGAAAAAATTATCATGAAATGCAAATCAAAAATATTCATTCCTCTAACTGACACAGTAAATTCATTAAATTTAGAAAATGTTGCAGATTTAATTAATTACGTAAGAGAAACCAACAACAAACAAGCAAACAACAAAACAAACAAGAAAGCAAAAAAGAGAAGGAACAAAACAACCAAAGATGTAAATAAAAATGAACAAAAAATCAAATAATGAAAAAACAGACAAACAAATAATTCGAAGCAAAACTGTTTTACATCTGATAAGCAATAATACTGTTGACACCGAAAGAATGAAATGAAATTCCACAAAAAAAAAGAAAGAAAATAAAAAGAAAGGACACTTCTTCGATGAATGATTTAAATGGAAAACTTTCGTTTCCTTTAATGGCTTCTGTAATTATGCGAATCGTTGTACCTAAAATAAATTGTTATAACTATAATTTCTATGTTAGAATGAAAACTACAGTTGAAGTTGAAATTTAATCGTTATTTAAATGTTACCAACTAAATTAAAATTATGCGACATAAATTTCACTTATGATTAAATGAAATAGAATTTTTAGTTTCGTGAAGTTAGGATACATTGCAAATTTCGACAATTTGGAGAAAGAAAACTTGAAAGTTTGACATTTATAATTCACTGTGATTTTATAAAAACTATTACTAATTACTTTTGAAAAAAAAAAGCTCTGCGAATAATGTTAAATTATGAAATCGAAACTGGAAAAGTTATTTGTACGTATATAGTAAACTGTTTTTAACTATCAATTTTCTTTTGCTTAAGCATAGAAATTTTGTCGTTTAGTAATTCTGGAAGCAATATAAAAGGATGGAATTGATCTGAAGTGACTTTGAAGTGACCTGACTAAAATGTTTTAGAGACTGAAAAATGAAATATGCAAATACTTTTTTCTGCAATTTCACAAAGTTGAAATTTAAGAAATTGCAATATTTTCTGTTAATTTGCAAATAGTTGAATTTATCTGTAATTTGATATCAAGTTTCATGATTAATTATCAGTTATTCGAATTAGTGAAAAAATTAATTAATACATTTTGAAGTTCAGTGATTTTCTTCTGAGATCTTATTAAAAGTTTCATACCGAAAATGACGATACAGTAAGCAGTTTTGCAAAATATGTGATAATAATTTCTTGCTTAAAACAAAATGACAAATAACTGTTGAGCATTTCAATCAAAATAATCATTCTTTTTTTTTATTATCGCATCGAAATTATTTTAATCAATTTGCTTTTGTTTAACAAACACGAAATAGCAAAAATGACAGTTTTAAAATTAAAGAGATAATTTGAAATTTTTTTTAGAAAAAAAGGAAAGAAAAGACAGAGTGGTAAGAAAAGAAAGGAAACATTTTTTAATTTGTTCGGCGAAGAAATTTTGAAAAAAGTAAAAAATTTACAGATAGTTTAAATGGAAATGATAATAGAGAATAAATAATGATATAATGAATTACACGATTTCAAACAACATGCAAAAACTATTTAAAATTTTACATTCCTTAATAAAATTGAAAAAAAAAAAAAAAACTCTAAAAATTAATTTTTTTTCTTTTAAAGAAATACTATGAAATTCTGTTTTGCACTCATATCAAAGATTACTTGTTGTTGTTTGTATTACTGTTATATTTTTTCGTATGAAGTAATCATAAATGATTTTAAAAAAATGCGGCCAAATTAAAATTATACAATGCTACATTTTCGATGCAAATGTTGGAAAAGTAATGAAGAGAATTAGAAAGAAAAAAATAAAAAAGTGTTTGTGCATATTTTATTCAACTATTTTCGAGTTCTTATTTACTTGAGATAATTAATTTCTTCCTTTATTACGGTCTTAAATGTAGCATTTGTGTAGCCAATTAATGACAGTTGATTGTTAAATAATTGAAAACAAATGATTATTAAAAATTTAAATGAAAAATTATGTAACATATAATTATAAAACTTTTTCATCTTTTTTTTCTGAACATTTTTGTTAAGAAATGATGAAATGATAAAAAAATTTGCAAAACAAATCAATAACGACATCAGGAAAAAACTATTACTAAAATGAATTACACATTTCCTAGTCATATAAACTAATAGTTTCATAAACAATTGCTTTGTTTAATTGAAAAAAAAAAATCAATGCAACAATTTCTTCATTAACCAGAAATGAAATCAATTTATCTCGAAAAGTTTATATGTGTAACAAACTGCTTCAAATTACGTGCTGAAATTTCATTTGTAAGTTATGCAAGTCTTTTAAACTTAAAATTTCGAATA
Organism: Mansonella perstans; assembly: GCA_037074765.1. Classification (NCBI taxonomy): domain Eukaryota; kingdom Metazoa; phylum Nematoda; class Chromadorea; order Rhabditida; family Onchocercidae; genus Mansonella; species Mansonella perstans. The sequence goes on from JBAMDO010000451.1 coordinate 17,417, forward strand.
TTTCAAAAATTTTCAACTACTTCCAAAATAAAAAAAAAAATTATTGTTAAGCAAATTTGCATGCAAAATGAAAATATTAGTAGTTTTAAAGGCAAATTTATGAAAAAAAAAAAAAACTTTACGAAAAAAATCAAAAAAAAGAAAGTTTTTTCGAAAAAAATTTTTACATATTTTAAAGTGAAATGAAATGAAACATTTTGGAAGTATAGTTATCAAACAACAAAACAAATTCATCACTGAATTCGTTATGTGTGTGGTGAGGAATTTTTTTTTGTAGCATAATATCAATTCGTTCTTTTTTTCCAGTTACCATTTTCTTTCCAAGTATTGTTCCAGGAAAATTCAATTTTTCATCAAATATACTTTTTCTTTCTATTTTCGCTCACTTTTTTTTCTCCGTTTCTTTTTCTTCTTTTTACTTTGCACATAATATGAAAATCTTTTCACAGTCACTGATTTTGTTCCTATCAAATATTTGTCAATGTAGTTAGTGATCGTATTTATTTTATTTTATTTTTTTCAAATGTTGATATTATATTGTTTGACAATTGAAAATAATGGAAATGAAATTTGAAAGAGTTTAATTTTTCATATGCCAAATTTATATTCAATTTTAAATGAATAAAATACCAATCAAACAAAGCAATTATTTAATAATAATTACCAAATTATTTATTATTGCATTGTTCGGCAGCAAAAAAAAAAAGAAAATTAAATGGAATTTTGTTTTTGTACAATTATCATTATTATCAATGAATCAAATATTC
>JBAMDO010000452.1:0-17762 GCA_037074765.1 Mansonella perstans
AAAAATGCTAGTACTGCAGAGAATGGTACGTATCCCAAAATTATTTTTTTAATTAATGTGTTGAAGATACTAGTAATTAACAAGATTTTAAATCCATAAAGTCTCATCATTCTTCAGCATCAATTGGATGTGGATAGGTGGGACGTGACGCGAATCTAAATATATCTTGACAGTCTAAGGTCAAAAAATGTAGACAGGGTCATCTGTCGTGAAGACAATCCAAGTATTACGATAAAATATAATTGTGCTACCGGGTTGTCGTGGAAATTTACTTTTTTTGCAGCAACAACTAAACGTAATGCTGGTCGCACGGATGTGGAAAGTGATGAAGATTTACGAGCTCAAAGTTCATAAGGACATTAATGAGGATGTAATTATTCCATTATATTCCAGTCCCAGCCATTTTGCATACAGTGTTGGGAAAGTATTGATGAGTCTGATAAATTCCAAACAATTTACTTGCATTGTGCTATTAGTATTTTAGAATGGAATTTTATGATCTTCAAATCGAAGGATTCATTATTGTATATTAAACACCAAAAACAGTTGCTTTTATTTCCGAATTTGTTGAACATGGAAATTCCTCCGATGCCCGAGCCAATAATGAATGCTGATGGAAGTGAGCAACGACTTATAATAACTAGCATTGATGTTGAAAATTTCATGTCTTATTATGAAAACATGTTTTGGATCCTTTCCATCAGGTAAACTTGGATTTTTTTGCTTAGTTCAAAATAAGTAAATATAATAAAGCGCATTGAATCTGCATCAGTATAATTGGTAATTCTTTAAGGCATGCCATTCGAGGAACTAGATCCTCCAGAAATTGAATAAATAAAATGAATTTAGTTCTAACTTTAAATTTGCAAAGTCCCAGATATGGAATTCATATCCTGTCACTTATTTTTCATACATCGAATTTTGCAGAATTTTTCGGCTATAATTGGTCCCAATGGTAGCGGAAAAAGTAATATAATTGATTGTTTGCTATTTGTATTTGGTTATCGTGCATCTGAAATTCTTTCCAAGAAAATAAGTGTTCTGATTCATTCCTCAGCTGGCCGCGAAAATCTATCAAGTTGTACTGTTATAAAAATTTCCAGAAAATTATTGATTCAGTATGTGCATAATAAGTTAGTTTAGTAAGTAAATAAAATTGCTGCTGACAGATAAAAACTTTTTGGTTAAATAAGATAATTTGCTTTTTATGCAACATCTTTTATTTTTACGGTTGCGAAGCTCAAAAATTGGTTATAATCGCTTGTGAAGACTCTAAATCTTAGTTATAAAATATTCCTCTGACATTTGTTGTTTTTAGCCTGATAGGAACTATGAAATTGTGCATCCAGTCAGTTTACTATCAGTAGAACTGCATTTCGTGACAACACCTCAAAATATATTTACAACGGTAAAACAATGCAGTTCAAAGATATCGCTCTATTGCTGCGAAATATTGGAATCGATCTCATTCATAATCGCTTTCTCATCCTGCATGTATTGCAATGCACTCCTGCATATTATCCAATATTATTTTGCCTCTTATTCATAATTCTTATTTGATTGATTATTTCGATGTTTTCTGCATTGTGATAACAGTACTTCTTAAGGTGAAGTCGAACAAATTACTTTGATGAAACCGAAAGCTTTAAATGAAAATGATGATAGCATGTTAGAATATTTAGAAAGCATCATCGGTTCGAGTAGGCTTAAAGTTATTGTTTCTCTTTTTTTGTTTTTAGCCTTGTTAAGCTAATTTCTTCTACTATTTTTAACCATGTTTGTTTTATTTTTTTCAAAAAATTGCTAGATCGCTATATGTATTTTGCTGGAAATTTTATTTTCAAGGGTAAGCGAATTCTGATTTTAAGTTTCCAATTGAAACGATTCAGCGGAAAATTGATCAGTTGCAAGAAAAACGTTTTGCGCAATTGAATCGCACTAAATTTGCGGAAAAGGAAAAAAACGATGCTGAAGGTCTGATGGAAAATTTAATTACAGACCTTCGTATTGACAATGGTATCACACTAACGAAGAATCGTTTGTTGCAAGCTGATTGGTAAATTTTTCATTTTTTAACGTCAGAATATAGAAATATAATACGATAAATAAAGTATATATATTTCGCTATATTTTACTTCAAATTAAGATTTTAAAATTTGAAGGTTCAATTTTTTGATACAAGATTAAATTGGAACTGAAGACAGATGAGGAAAGGAAAGTAGAGCTTGAGAAGGATCTGGAAGGCACAAAAAACGACAAGCATTAACTTTGCAAAAAAATAGGAAAGATGAACAGAAACATTTGCTTGAACGATATATCAAAATTGATTGCTTTATACTTTACCGAAAGTTCCTGTGGTATAATTTACTAGATTCTGGTTTGTTTTTTGCGGTCCAAATTTTGCTTTATGCATAAGATAAAAATTTAGTTCTTATTGTCATTATTCTTCTTTCAGATCCTTTGAAAAAACGCTACAAGAATACGAAAAAACGAAGCATCAACTTAATGAATTGGAACAAGCGGAACAAAAGCGCAAAGCTGAGTTATTTCGCCTCAATGATAGGAAAAAGAAATTGATTAATGCCATAGCGAATCACGAGAAAAAGGTGATAATTAAAACTAAGTTTATACAAATTACAGAGATAGAGATATTATCATTTTTTGATTTGTCATTTGCATAATTCATGATTAAATTGTTTGATTTATATCAAATTATACATATATTCTAAACTTTCACCAAAAAATTACACGTAGTCTTAAACAGCATTACTAAATTGATGCTAAGTACATTCGATAGTATATCATTTCATTGGAAGAAGTGTCAATTTTTTTTAGACCATGTCAAAGTACAGAAACATATATTTCAAGTAAGTGCAAACAAATGTGGAACTATTTTTTCATTCTGGCTGTCGGGAAAGTTGTTGTCTCATGGCACCCAAGAATTATTGTTGGGAAAATTGTGTTGAGTTGAATTGATTGTGGTTTGGATTAGATTTGTGTGATTAGATTGAGTTGCGGAAACACTTCAAACTTGGGTAATTAAACCTTTATTAGAAACATTAACTAGCGCGGACGTAAATTGGAATTAACATAACAACGCGGACGTGTACGATGCGAAATATAATGATAACACGAAAAACGTGACGCAAATCGAATAAGAAAAAAATTATTACAATAAAAGGGAGTGCGAATTGATGCCAACCAGTTGAGATGATGAAAGCAATTCATGGTGCTTGTGGAAGATTGGCAGTTTATATAGGGGGAGAAAATGAAGTGGTTAATGGTTTAATACAATGGACCAAAGATCATAGTAGTAGAAGAGGAAGATAGTTTATATAGGGGGAGAAGATGAGTCATGGAAAGTATTCCCTTTTAATTTGTGTAAAATTTATTTTAAATTTCGCGACTTTTGCGACACTGGCTAGTGTATATCTAGAATCACTATTTTCCTAACTAATGCATCGAAATTAATTAAGAAGGAAGTTTAGCTCGTATATATACCTTTAGGAGTTTCACGTATGACGGTTTCTTGAGAATGGAATATTTTTTGCATCGAACTATGGAACATTCTGATGTTGTGATAAACTAGTAGATAAAATATTTATTTTGGGGGGAAAAAATATTTTTCTTTCATTTACTATTCACTATTTTATAGTGAGTTTTCTTAATTCTAATTTCTTGCATTAAATACTTTTGGACTTTATTAATTATATTCCAGATATCTGAATTGAAACAATTATCAAACTAAAGCAAAGAGCAAACTTGAGGGATATCGAGAAATATTAAGTGGAATTGATGATGTGATGCTGAAAAGCAAGTCAAAGTAACACTTTGATTATTTAATGATCATGTTTCTATCATGTTGTTTAAGCTTATAGTTTATGTTGAAATCATATTGTAGGTCGATGTCCACTAAAAAAATTGCAAAAGCAAACTGCCCAATTTCAAGGTCCGAAAAAGATACTAGAGGAACAACTTGGCGAACTTACAGCTAAGGAGGATGAGGCATGCAGCAAGATTAGCGCATTACTTTCTACATATTTGGGAAACATCCACAGTATTCATAAATCGTCGTCTTAAAACTTAAAACTGAAAAAAGACCTGTAATTGAAAGGATGAAAACTTGTAAGTTTGAAAAACACGTTTTTAAATGATATATATAATGAAGCTGATGTGAAATTTAATTTTTCAGTTAACATTAGCACAGGAAGCACTATAGTTGATGTGTGGAGAAGAGGAAAGAGAGAAGAAAAAACTTTCGGAAATTCAAACATCCCTCGGTGATGTAAAAACTCCTTTTGAATCCAAAATAAAGTGTGTCAATATTTTTTATCATAATAAACATGAAATGGTTGTGCGCTAAAGATAATACATCTGATAATTGCCGATTTACTTTAGACAAACCAAATATTTGTAATAATATTAAGAATCATAGAAAGAGGTCTTTTTTTTCATTTATTTTGAGAAGAAGTTTTGGCTTGAAGAAATTGTTGAATTTACATTGCTCGTATGGTAATAAAATTTGCAACTAGTGGAATTTGTTTTTTGAATGAACTGGACTCCGCAAATGGTTTCATGTTAAATATTTTCAGTGATCATAGTAAAATAAGGCAGGCAATTCCAAAATCGATAAGGAACTTGATAATGCCATGTTCGAGTTAACAATAAACGGAAAAAAGAAATAGAGTGCGCTGAAAGTGTTCGTTTGATATTTGTTTAATAAAAATACGAAATTCTAAAAACAATAATATACGCATTAATCTGTGTATAACATTGTTTAGGTAGAAATCCTTATTTGAAAAGGATTTCTTTTTTCCTGCAATTTCATTTGAAATTCTAAACATAATTCTAGTTTTTATAGTGGATTTCAATTTTAGCTTTATTCAGAAATTAGACTGTTTCCTTTATTTGTATGCTTCCAGAAAAATTCCATTTTCAAATTTGATTTTCTATAAAAGTGTTATTTAGGTTCAGCAATGTATGGCGAGATTCGAGCAGAAGCGGCGAACGATGGAGGCATTTCAGAGTCAGAACAACGTATTGAGGCGCTTGATGTCCGAGAAATTTTGGAAACATACCGGGGATATATGGACGTTTTGTAAGTTTCCAATTTCCAAAAAAGGATCGATTTTAAGATTGTATTGCTCCTTACTAATTTCTAGTATTCCGGCATAGGTTACACTTATGTGTGAATTGGAAGGTAGTTAAATTTTTCAGAATTTAAATTATAAACATTCAAATGTTCTAAAAAACCTCAATATGTTTGTTTTTGCCATAGGTTGATCTTGATGCAATTGATGAAAAGTATGATGTCGCCATTTCGACAACATGTAGATCTGTGGATTATATCGTAGTTAATAACGTTGGCACTGCTCAAATGTGCGTGGAATTTCCGAGACGTGAGAATTTGGGCATCGCTTTTTTCTTGACACTTGATAAGCAAGAGAGACTTCGTCCGTATATGGCAAAGCTAACCTCTACGTACGTTGACTGGCAGATATTGAATATAAAAGTTACTTTAGAGAATTTTGACATTGAAATGAACTGCAATTTTTTATTATTAAGATAACTTCGCTCACTGAAATTAATTTTTCAAATCTGAAAGTGCACCTCGATTATTTTATTTAATTCGTTAGCAGATCCCACGGTACTACCTGCATTACATTTTGCGTTGCGTGATATTTTGGTGGCAAATGATATTACGTGATATTTTGGTGGCTGCAACGCGTATTGGTATGGGTGGCAGGAACGTTATCGAGTGGTTACGCTGAAAGGAGTAGTTGAAACAAGTGGTTCTATGACAGGTGATGAAGATCTGAACGGAGGTGCTCACTTTTATTTGATAAATTGTATTAACTAATGATATTTGATAATTATGATGAATATTTTATGTGTTTGTAGAGGTAGATTTGGCCAAACCGTCAAATTTGACACTTCGAAAAAATCTACTCAAGAGGTTGTTGAGCTACAGAACTTATTGACTAAAGAACAGAATCGATTGAATGATTTGCCAAGTGTCATTAATCAGGTTCATATTTAGATTTTATTTTCAAGATCTACAGTTAAATTTATTTTTTAAATTATAGCAAATCATAATTTATCAGATTGACAGTGAAAGTTTTCGTTTTCTCCAAATGAATTTTGATTTAACTTACTCGATTTTCGCATAATGTCGCTTCAAGCTAATTACGATAGATTGACGAAAAATGAACGGATTTTATCAAATGATATTGAACCTCTCGAAAGAAAAGTAGTTGATCTTGAGCACAGGTTGGCGGAGCAAACGACTAGCGTTCGTATAGATGAGAGAGTTATGTAGCGTAAAAAGGCTAAAATTGAAGAACTTATGAAAGGTTTAATTCTTCAGTGACATTGATTTCTTTCAAGAGATTGAAAAACTAATCTTTCAATCTCTCATAAGTATAATAACAATCATTCTTCCAGCTCATGATAAAGCATTAAGAGCAACTGATAAAATACATACAAAAATGATTGAAATAAACGCTAAGATCCAGGAGTTTTATGATCGAGTCGTTGGTCCTCACCAAAAGTTGTGGAAGTTCGGGAGAGGTAAGTTTCTTCAGAAAGTATAATTTAGCACCTGCATCAAAAAGCAAACCCTTTTCCCAAAGTCAATTGTTTTCAGAGGAAGACGTTCTCCAAACTGAAAATCATTTTAGGAAGGCTCCCTTCGAGGCATTTTCCCCCAAAGAGCAGAGTTTACTGAATAATGCTCAACGAAATATGAATAAAGCATTGAACAGGTTTGACAGTTCAGGATTTCTGACACATGAATGAAAAAATATTGCTTTGTTTAATAACTTGTAATAAGAATTAAATTTGAATAATATTTCAGAAAAAATGATCTTGAAACTTATCAGCATGAAATGATGAGGCAATCAAGAAACTTGAATTAACTGAGGATACTCAAGAAGCGGACATTAATTGGTTAACGAAGGAAAAAGTACAAACGAGTAATTTTAATCACTTCATTAAAAATAGTCAGTGAATTTCGAAGCAAATGAAAGTAGGAAGGAGGGATTTTGGCATGAGCATTGTTTTCTCTTTTTTTTTTGTTATAATTTTTAAGAAAAAAACCATTGCCGGTATCACAACATATACATATTCTTCTGCTATCCATCTTCAGTAGTATCTTTTTTTTTTTTTTGTGTATTTATTTTAGCAATGAATTCATTAGACATATCTTATGTCGCAGTTGACTTTAAACTTGACCAGATCAAGGATAATACAAAGCTTATACATCATAAATTTTACAGAAATTGATGAAAGAAGCTGAAGTTAAAGTGAAAGAGGCATTTAACAAAAACTGAACTGAACGCTGAAGAAGTTGAGCTTAGAAAGAAATGTACTTATCGCGAATTTCATAACGTGAAACTTCCAATAACTCAATAAATTAAATTGTAAATAAATGTTAATAACATTGTAAGGTATTTAACTAAAGTTACATTTTTAGATTTATTTCCATGTTCTTTGTTGATATATAAATTCACATCCTTTTTATAGCAACAGCTTAAGATATCTATCTACAACAAAGGTTTTGTATTGTACTTTCAAACTTCTCTCCTACAGTAAGCTAACAAAGCAGCGGCTACGGCGCTATACTACCATACAAAAGGCCATTGTCTTAAGCAATTAATTCCTCCTCTTCATCTAGTGTAAACGTCAATCTTTCCACCAATAGCATCTTTGTTTATTCTTACAAGTACCTTGGTATCGCTATGAAGGCGTTGCTTCTGCTGTTGTAAATCATCTGCTCTCAACTTGTAAATCATCTATTCTTAACCATAATTAATCTCCTCTTTATCACTTTAACGTCAGGATCTTTGTAATAACCTTTAATCCCGCCTCTCCTACGACTGTATATAGACACTCGATCCACAAATTGCAACCTTTTCGTACATTGTACAATCTCATACTCAGTGATTGGTCAGTACGTTCTAATAAAGGTTTTATTATCCGAGCTCGAGGTATTTCCGCAAACGATCAATTCAACTCAATACAACGCTCCCTGACAAACCTGCTGGAAAAATATTGGCAGATGTCGACCTCTCGCAAGAATTTTCACGACAAAAACTAGTGCCGGAGGTGAGATGCATGATGTCAAGTAACATAATCGCCAGTATACAATCAGAAAACAGAAGTTAGCTTCTCTTCTACAAGAAATAAATTCCCTGGAACTTGAATCTCCGGTTTTAAATGCGCCATTAGGACAACAGGGAAAGGTCTATACCACGAGGAGAAAAGTTCTCGCGGATAAAATAGATAGGATAAATTTATGCGTTGATTCACTTGAAAAGGCTAACAACAAGTGGTTCAACTACCTTCAAACAATCACCCCAGCGAAAAGAAGGAAAGAAGAAAAAATCTATGAAACAGTCACGGAGGGTGAACACGGTTTATTTCAACTGATCCATGAGGTAAAGAAATCGCTGGTAGCATTAACGAAGGATAAGGAGGAAGCCGAACAAAATTTAGAAATGCTATTAATAACCAAAAGTAAGGAACAGGAGAGATCAATTCCTCCTTCAAACGTTTCTATCAATCTTCCCCAATTATTCTTACCTATTTTAAACGGTGACTCAAGGCAATGGCGACAGTTTTGGAGTGGCTTCAGTGCAGCAATAGATTCACAAGCAATTTCGGAAATTCAGAAACTAAATTCCTTATATTCGTGCCTGAAAGGTAATGCATTACAAGCCGTATCAGGATACGACATAGCACCGGAAAACTACGAAGTGATTAAGTGACTACTCAAAGAAAAATATGGTGACCCTTCGACAATATCGACACTACTGTATAATGAATTCCAGTCCATCAAAAGAAATGAAAAGGATTGGATTACAACTGTCGAGAACATCGAACGAGTCTAACGCCAACTGGAAGCTCCAGGAGAAAACCTGGAGCATTCAAGCATTGAAACTACAATAGAAAGCAAGCTGCCATCTTGGATTCTGAAGAAAGTATATACTCAGAAAACAGAAGATATGCCTTGGTCAATTTCAAAATTAAGAAATTTCTTTTTAAAACTAGCTAAGGCGGATCAGCAAGTAAAAATTAGTCAGAGTTCACTCACCGTGCTGAAAATAAACTTACAATTATCAAATCTGAACAAAAGCGAAAATACGACTCAGGAGGAACCTCAGCATTGTCAACAATACGAACTAATCAAAATTCACAACAATCTACAGTAACTAAAAAGGGACCGTGCATATTTTGCACTGGGGACCACTGGGATAGCGATTACGACATCTATCCTACTGCTAAAACTCGAATAAATCGCCTCAAGATACTGAAGAAATGCATAGTTTGTTTTAAAAACAGTCATAATGGAGAAAAATGTAAAGTGAAAAAACAATGCTTCTACTGTAAAGCTTCGCATAACAGTGCCTGTGTGGGAAAAGAGGTATATCCACCTCACAAGAGGAGTGTTCGACACAAGTGAAAGAGTGTTCGGCATACTCTACATCTACGATTCAAAACGACACAAAAAGGGGAACTCTACTTTTATGTAAAAAGATAAAGGTCTTCAATCCGTCGCAACCCCAATGACAATAAAAAGCCCTAGCATTATTTGATATAGGCTCACAACTGTCCTTTATCTCCAAGAAATTATCTCATCAATTGAGATTAACTGAGTCGGAGAAACAAAATATAACGATAGCTGCATTTGGTAAGAAGAAACCAATGCAGTGTTCCACTTCCTATGCGGAACTGAAGGTGCGAACTGAAGACAACGAGGTTATATCGTTCTGCGCTAATGTAGTCGAATACTTAACAAACGAACTACAGGTAGTAGATATACCAAAAGAACTTCAATTCAATGATCTAAATAACCATTGGGAAAAGCCCGACATACTAATTGGAGCGGATTATTTCTTCAAATTTATATATCTGCAAGACCTCAAAGAATTGCAGTCAGGACATATATTAGTCCAATCTGAGGTTGGCCCTATGATTGTTGAAAGTGGTGATATTAACAAACTTTGTAAGAATAAAGTTATCCCACAGGGATAATATGCTCAGCTAATGCAACCCTAAATTCATAATTAGAAAAATTCTGGAAATTAGAAATGATCGTTCAAGAATCCCCACTGCAGATGATGATCATCAAGCTATAAAACATTTTGAACAAACCATCATTATGCGGGATAGAAGATACCAAGTGCGTTGGCAGTGGAAAAGCTCTACACAAAAACTAAGCAACAATTATGGATTATGCCTTGGACGTTTGAAATATCTAGACGTCTAAAACGTCTAAAACTCCAATCACTTCTTCATTTATACGACAAGACAATCAAAGATCAATTACAAACTGGAATAATTGAAGAAGTTGTCGCGAAATTTGCAAAATTGAAAAATAAACCTAATATCAATCAAAGGGGAATAAATTTTATGATAAGTCAGCTATCCCATTCATCATTTGTTTTAATTAATTCACTGTGATCTTTGGACTATTGTAGTCTGCACTCATCCTCCTACCCAAATATAAACTGTCAAATCTTATACAAGCAGCATAAATGCTTCATCATGATCAGAGTAGTTGGCATGAATCCAGCTTCTCCCTATTAAATATCATTCCTCTACTATCATTATGATCTTTAGACATTGTAATCTACACCTCATCCTCCTTCCCAAATATAAACTGTCAAATCTTACACAAGCATCAGTAAATGCTTTTAACAGTTCCAGACTGGTTGGTATCTATCCAGCTCCCTCTTTTATTATATCAACTTTTTCTTATACGATTTGCTTCGCGTTTTTTGTATTATCATTATAATTCGTGTTTGTTAATGTTATTTAATAAACGGTTTAATTTATATCCCTGGAAGTTGACGATGGATCCAACTCAAGAAGTCAATCACCAGTGTCAGAGGAATCAGTGCATGAAAGCGAGGATTAGGAACCCATTGCGCGACGAACTAGAAGTGCCACAAAAAATCGCGTAATACAGCGACAGCTGTATCAACCGATGGAATGTGATAGAAAGATCAACAACAACACATAGCAATAAAAAAGTTAGGTCCATCCTCAATCCACATCCTAACTTCTTTCTCCTCCCTTTGGGAGTGTCGCGAATTTCATAACGCGAAACTTCCAATAACTCAATAAATTAAATTGTAAATAAATGTTAATAACATTGTAAGGTATTTAACTAAAGTTACATTTTTAAATTTATTTCCATGTTCTTTGTTGATATGTAAATTCACACCCTTTGTATAGCAACAGCTTAAGATATCTATCTACAACAAAGGTTTTGTATTGTACTTTCAAACTTCTCTCCTACAGTAAGCTAACAAAGCAGCGGCTACGGCGCTATACTACCATACAAAAGGCCATTGTCTTAAGCAATTAATTCCTCCTCTTCATTCAGTGTAAACGTCAATCTTTCCACCAATAGCATCTTTGTTTATTCTTACAAGTACTTTGGTATCGCTATGAAGGCGCTACTTCTGGTGTTGTAAATCATCTGTTCTCAACTTGTAAATCATCTATTCTCAACCATAATTAATCCCCTCTTTATCACTTTAACGTTAGGATCTTTGTATTAAGTTTTAATCCTGCTTCTCCTACGACTATATATAGACACTCGATCCACAAACTGCACCCTTTTCGTACATTGTATAATCTCATACTCAGTGATTGGTCAGTATGTTCTAATAAAGGTTTTATTATCCGAGCTCAGGTATTTCCGCAACACGATCATTCAACTCAATACAAAGCTCCCTGACAAACCCGCTAGAAAAATATTGGCAGACGTCGACCTCTCGCAAGAATTTTCACGTCAGTACTGATTTGACACGTTCTTTCGTCAAACAGTTGAAATTTTTGGAGCATAAGCAAGGAAAACTAATTACGATTGAGAGCAAAGTAAATTTAATTCTTGCAACAATTAAATCCGACTGAAAAAGCTCTTGATCTGTATTTAATATATTATGATCAAGATTATCAGATTGTAATATTGTCAGCGATATTAAGAAGTAGGAAAGATTTTAAAAAAAGATTCGATAGTTTGTTTCTTTTCGTGATATTCCGAGTGTTAAAATACCATATAAAGATTCATAGTCGTAGAACTGACAATGTTATATATTTTATTAGACTGATAAGATATGAGGCTTCACACTGAATAGGAGACAGTTTGTCATTGTGAAGTGATTATTAGAACTTGTTCATATTGATAGTTTAAAAACAATATTGCAAATCGGAACGTGCACTTGTCCTATGTGAAATGTTTGGATCGCTTGCCGGATTCACTTCAGGCGAGAAGAAGAAGATGATGATGTTGATTATGTATTGCAAGAAGCTTCGAAAGCTGAGAACGAATTTTTCAAAAAATTAAAGGCTTTCTCTTTGAAATTTTATAGTAAGTTGTAATTTGGATTAAGTTAGGCCCAGCACCAAATAATATATTTTCTTTTTCCAGAATGGTGAATTACAATCGGGATTGATAAAGACAATATTATACGGTACAAAAACTTGCCAGAATATTCTGAAGTAGAAATCGAAAATTTCAACCTTCAGGTGAAGTATTCCTTAGCATCCTGAATTGTTCCATTTTAAATAATCAGATTTTTGAGGGACGATCATGTTTTTCAAAATTTTGCAGATTTTCTTTCGCAAATTTGGAGAAGCAAAAGCCTGGTAAAGTACTGAACATAAATGGTTTGCTGGAATATATTACAAGGGTATGAAACATAATTTATTTCTGGCACCACTGTTGAATATAACTTGATAAAGAAAGCCGGAAATCTAAGTCTTCCTTAAATTCCATTTTTTGAGTAGTGTTTTATATTGGATTTAGAAGATTTATCACCACAAAAGTTGCTTACGTTTCTAGAAATCGATATTATTCAAGTTTATATTTATTCTGCAATTTTAATTGCTAATTTTATGATGAGAATTGGCACCATTTTTCTGGAAAACCTTCCAGCTTTACCGTTCTCAATATCTTAGTCTGCTGAAAAAATTTTTCTATGAAAATCATGGGAAATAAGATTTCAATTTCGTTATAATATTGGATGTTTACTTAAAGCATTTTTTATATTTACATTTTTTATATCAATATTATGTCGTGATGATTTCTTTCTTTTGCAGTTTATATTTTGGGAGAAATGAAGGGTGGTAAGGGGAAAGACGATGAAAAACATGCAGTCGATGAAAAATATGACATTCAGGTAAATTCTTGTGTACTACCAATTAATCAGATAATAAAGAAAAAAACGGGTCCCTTAATCGTAATGTAATAAGTGACAAAATTATTAGAGCTAAGTTACATTTATTAAACTATGCCACTGTTTGAAATTATATATGGTTTTACATATGGTTTTGTTAATTGTTAATACATGCTTTTTTTTTCTTAATGCACAAAAAAGAGCAAGAGACCTTAGTGAATTGGTTATTACATGAAATAAAATCTCCATCGTGATAGGCACAATTTGACTTAATTAATATAAGCAGGTCTTTAGGCACCTTTTAGTTTCTTCACGGAATATTCTTGTATTTATTTTTCGGAACATGAAAAGCATACGTGAAATATCAAAATCGCCTTCAATAGCCATTGGTAATTCCTCTTTTACTTAGATTTGAAGTCGTTTTTGAATCTAACTTCAAATATCTGGAGAGATAGCATTACTGTTATTTGATTATTTTAGGAGAACCTATTTATAAATCAACCAATCGGTCGAGGAAATATTCGAATTTCAAAGTATGTGTCTAGAATGCAATTTTCTTTCTCTTTTACTTAGATTTGAAGTCGCTGGTTTTCATCATTTCAAAATCGAAAAGCATTTTCATTTACTTTGTTATTTTGATTTTCCTCACAAACGTTTTATTTTTTAATTTAAATCTGGAATTCGTTGCTTTAGGAATAATCAATCATCTGCCTCGGGAGAAAACACATCCAAGGTTTTGTCATCCCCACCAACGAAGAAAAAATCTCCACAGAAATTTGAAAATCCTGCATGGGATGGCCAGAAATGATTACTGTGCTCGTATGCGAGTTGAACTTGATGATGACCGGGTAATCTGGATTTTAATTATTTATAAATAGCCATTTTTTATCACGGCGATTTTTTCTTAGCTATATTTAATTCATTTATTTAATTTTCTAACTCATTTTTGGCAAACTTTTTTGATTTCGTATAAATTTTTCATTAAATTAAATTTAACTGATTAATAATCTTTTTGTAGTTCAATAATGAAGCAGCTGGTGTTAGTGTTACTGACCGAAGTATGAAAGAGTCAGAGGATAGGGATGCCTATGGAATCGTTTCGCAGGTAGAAGCAAGAGTAGTCCAATCTTCGACTTTGCAACAATCAATTACTGTATCAAATACAGATCGTTTGGAACAGTTTGCACGTGTTTGAATGTTATAAGCTTAATTTCGATTGAAATGAGATCTCACATTCATTCTATACTTTAATTGTATCATCGCCACATACTTAGCATGTAATGAATTATGGTAATTTGTAATCTAAGTTCTAAGAAATTAGTTACAAGAATTGTAGATAGAATTAAAGTCGTCAATTGTAACTGCAAAGATTAGCTATATTTTGATATGAAAAGTTTGATTTCATACCAGTATGTTATTGGAGCTTTTTCATAGCTTGTTCGAGCTTTAAATAAAATAATGTTTGACGCTAAAAAATTAGTGCCGTGTAAATTTGCTATACCGTAATTACCTGTACCATAACCAGTTCTGCTGTATCTAGGCACTATTCACATAATATAATGTTTTCCATTAATTTCATTAATTTTTCACTACTAATACTAATTTTATTGCAAGTTTCCTTATTTATTATTAATTTTCAAATTTACTTTTCATGAGATCTCATTCAATTAATGATACTCTAATTTATGGATGAAATTCCATTAAAGATCTTTGCACATTATTTCTTAGCATGTTTGCCTTTTTTTCATAAAGTTGCAAAACTACTGCAAATTGATTTTTCAATACAAAGTACATACATATTTTACATGCAACAGATATTTGTATTAAAGGAAAAACTGGCCGATGAGATAATGAGTCGAGTACTGCAATTAATGAATACTACATGCAATTAATGTGATATGATTAGTAAGGAAACAAATATAGAGCTATTCAAAACTATCACGCTAATTATTATTTAATTGATAATTGATTACATGTTTTATGTTCAAAATAACAAATTCTTTCAACAATATCGAAGCCATAATGATGATTATGAATAAAAATATTGTAAAAATTTTTCTCTCTACAAAATCATACATACTAATAATTTCGTTCAATTTCAAAATTTGCTATGCTGAGGTAAATTCTAAAAAAGTCAAAAATAATTAATTTAACATTAAATATCAAAAGAAAAAAAGCAAAATTGAAGAGACTAAAATGGGAAAATGAATTGTTTAAAATTGTTCGATTAAAAAATAATTATGATATTTGTAGCATTAAAAAATTTAATTTGTTAATATTAAGATCTTCAAATGATCGGAAAATTTTACATATGGAAAAAATTCGCTAGTAACAAAGTAATTGCTCGGAAGCACCATAATTGAGTAGTTAAAAATAAATCCAATTTCTGAGCATGAAATTTTTCATGGGATAAATATCTCCATAAAATTTTAATCATGATTTAACAAAACTTTCAGACTTTAATCGTGATTATTTAACAAATTATTTAAATTTTATCATGATTTAACAAACTATTCAAATACTAATCATGACTTAACAAACTATTTAAAAAGGAATAAAAAGAGAACAGACTGTTTAAAATAATTTCGATTAATTTATTATCTGTTTTTTTGAGAACAAACTAATTATTCTGAAATGTTTTTTTGATTATATTTTCGGCAATATCTATTTTATGTAAACAAAACGAAGGATGAAATGAAATTTTTTATACAAAATTTGAAAACAAGTTTTCCCAAACTATATAAATCTTTTTTTGGCATAGCAAAATTTGAAATGATATTTTCTTTCTGTTTTTTTTTGCTCCATTTTCATGACTTTTCTCTCTTACTTTTGTCGCCTTTCCCTCTCTTTCTCTCTTTCTCTACTCCCTCTTTGATAATGATGATGATCAGTGTTGGAATGGAATGTATAGTATGGATAGTATTGCATAGTGCAAATAGCTCATCATGAACATGTTTCAAGCCTCTCCTAATACATGATATGATATTTATGATACGAGTGCGATATGATGTGATTGAAGTTTGAAGGAAAAGCTTGTTTAAAATTTCATAGGAAGCTGTCAAATAATTCAAGTATTATATTTCTGCGTAATTAAAATTACAATAATAAATTAACAGCTTTAAAAAAAAGGTCTCTTTGACCGACTTACAAATTTCATATATAAGCAAATTTTGCATTCATTTCGTCAAAAATTATTTTTTTTTCCTCCATTCTTCTCCTCTCAAGCTTATAATCATATATTTGATGTACTAATTTACTTTGTCATTTATAAGTAACATACAATCAATCAAAAAATTGATCAATCAAAAAAATCGTTCAATCAGATACAAAAAAAATTCTCAATAATGCTTGTGATTATTTACCTCCTTATTGCTATTATTTCCATTCCTTGTTACTCTCTACGATTATCGCGGTATGTTTCTCGCTTCTTTTTTATTTTTTCAGAATTTCTCTAAATTATTCTAAATTTTAATTTATTTTTTTTTTTTGAAACTAGCAAAGGCAGAATAAATTTTATGGATACAAGTATTATGCAGTTTTTTCTTGATCCAAACAATCAATCAATTATCAAAATTCTCATAGGATTTGTTGAACTTTTTTTCTGATATATTATCACACTTTTAAAAATTAATTTTGGATGAAATAAAAAAAAAAAAAAATCTAAGTAACCAGTAAAATTAGCACATCTGTGTTATTCAAAAATAATAAATGGAAAAAATTTATACCTCTCTCAAGTGAGCAAAGAAAATTAGCTCTTGTATTTTTCTCGCATAATAAATCTTTTTTAGTAGAATTTATTACTGCTAAGTAGAAAATAATATTAATTAAAAATTAATTAAGTGGAAATTATTATTAATTAATAATTAAATATAACGTAAATATATAAACGTATACAATTTGAAAAAGGAGTGCTTCATGGAAACCAGCTCCGGAACATGATAAAGAGAAGGAGAACAATGATGCAGCATGGTCTGATACGATTGATGGTCATGAGAGTGGTTATGCGATTAGGAAGGAACAAAATACAGCGAAAGATTGGTCAAATTACAATCATGCTATAAAAAAGGAATCGGAAGAGCATGCACAGAAATCGGCAGCTGGTGCTGGTAAAAATTTGGCAGCTATTGCTGAAAAAGGTGCTAAAAAGCATGTTGATCAGGCTAGTACACATGGAAAAGGTTTCTTTTTTTTAGAATTTTTTATAGAAAAATGATTTCGTAAAAAATTTCAATAACAAACAGGATTTCCAAATTTAATTTTAATCAATCAAAAAAATTAACGAAAAGAAAGACTTTTGAAATTTTTTAAATAATTATTCATTTAAATTAATTCGCATCCGATCCGAATAGAGAGGGATGACGGAATTGTGTGACAAAAATTTTGACAGATGTAAAAGCAAAATCATTTGGATTTTTTGACTATCATTACAAACAACCGGAATATCGTGTGGAACAATTTTATACCGACGAAAAACATCGCCAAAAAACCGGAATTGATCGTTTACATCATTCATCAAAGGATCATGAATTCGGTGCGAAATTTTGACATTACAGCAATTTTTTTATGATACGT
>JBAMDO010000453.1:0-18676 GCA_037074765.1 Mansonella perstans
AAACGAAGATAACACTTCGCTGTGTGTATTGTATATTGATAAATGAGAGAGCTTTGCAGTAAAGATGTTTTAGTATATATATCACACTTTACTATTGCTATCATCAACATTACACCACAATTTCATTTTTTCACAACTTTTTCCACCCACTCCTTCCTCGTTTTTTTTTTTTTTTTAATTATCACACTATATCATACAACTTTATTTCTCCGTTCTCTCTCTCCCTCTTTCTCCCTCTCTCTCTCTCTGCTCCACCCTACTCTTTTTTTTCTTTAATTCCTTCACTAACGATATCTTCACTCCTTTTTACGCTATCATCCACTCCATCTCTAGCTTACATTTTTTTCCTCCACCCACTCCATCCACGTTTCACTCGTACGTCTACGCTACTAAGTGATGTTAAACTACATCACTTATTTTTATTCTTACCGCTTTTTAATTTAATTTTTAACAATATCAAATAGATCAATGCTGATATTTTATCTTCTCAATTAAATTTAATTTTTTTTTTTTTTTTTTTTTGATTTAATTTTTCATTTATTAAATTTGAAATAAGAAAAAAAAATGCTTAATTGTAAGTAAAATGAGCTAAAACTCTAATCTAACTGATACTGTAACAGATAAAGAAGAATATTTAAATTCAGTCTATTGAGAAATTTTTTAATTCAATCCATTGGAAAATTTATTAGTTTTATTTTTTTATGTTGAAAATGCACCATTTCTCTTTCCAAAATCGTTTTTTGTTTTTTCCACTTTTTCATTTCGTTCTTTTTTTTCTTTCTCTGAGCTATCTATTTATACATCAATTATTTATCTGCTAAATTTTCAATTTTCAATTCTTAACAACATAGTGTCTGTTATTTTCTATTGGTTAAATATTTGTTGAAATGAAAAAAAAAAAAAAAAATGAATAATGATAAACAAATTTTTGTTTTTTCTTAGAAATAACAGCAGATTATTTTTCCAACTAATTTCATTATTTGTTTACGAAAGATTTTATTATTTGATTATTAATGATTTCATTATTCGAATGCTAACGATTTCATTTTGTTTCTTTTCCGGTTGATTAATTTTGCTAAAATTAATAGAATCGAAGGAAAAAAATTAAAAAATTAAGAATGCAAAATTTTTTTTTTCAAAAGTTTATTTTTTGCAGTACTTTGAAATCTAGAAATAATTTTATTTAACAACTCGCACATATTTCTCAAGTTAATTTTTATCCATTTTTCAATGAGCTTAATTTTTTAAGTTATTTTAATTGACTGAAATTAATTATTTATTTAGTGATTGAAAATGTTACAATGAGATAAATTGAAAAATAAAATCAAATCAAATAAGACAGTGATTGTCGCTAAGTTGTCATTGATTTCATTTAATGAAATTTTTGTAATTTTCATTACAGTGTAAGTTAAAATATTGATAGGTGCACGATGATCAATTCCCATTGTTGTGTGTGTGTATAGAAATGATGCGCGTGACAATTTTTTTGATGGCACCATTTTCAATGATTATTTTACTAATTGCCCAAATTTTTTACTGTTCATTATTATCATTGGTATTACCATCACTATTATTAATGTTGTTTATTCCCAATTATTATAATTATATTTTATACATAATACTTTTACACCATTAAAAAACTATGTAATTAACTTAAAATTAATTTCTCATTTACAAAGCTTTTCAGTGCTTTAGTAATTGTTTCAAAATTAAAAATAATTTTCCACTACAAAACTTTTTGTCAATTAAACTTTTTGCTACCTTACAATAGCCTTTTTTTTAACTCCTTTAAAATAATTTGCCTAAATTAACAAACATATTCTGGAAAGAAAAAAAAAGCTTTGTGAAATAAAGAATGAAATTTTAAGCTCCTTTTTTTTTTTTTTTTTTTTTTTTTTTAATGATAAAATAGGAAAGAAAATTGATGAAAGATGAAATTGAGAGAGAAAGAGAAAAAGCGAGAAGAAAAATGCTAAAAAGTGAGATAAAATGCTAAATTTTTATCCAAAGTACCCATGTATGTATGTGTATATATGCAAAAGTTTTATGCAAATACATTTTGTTTTTTGATCTTTCTTTTTCCAAATATTTTATGACGAAAAATTTTCTTGCATTGCATAAATTGCATTTCATTTTTGGTAAAAGAAGATTCGTTGAATGGTTTAGAATTGTTGTATTTTTCCTTTTAGCTAATTTTAATTTTCTTTTCCACATTTTATTTGACTTTTATACAAAAATTTTTGCACAAACAAAATTGGTTTTATAAGAAGGAAAAAATATCTTTTTTTTTTTTTTTGCTTTCTTTTGTTTGCAAAAAAAAATTAAAATAAATTTAATCAAAGTTTTCATAGTATTTAATTTATGCACGTAAAATTTAATTTTTGATGATTTAGAAAAAAATTTTTTTTTTTAAATTCTTTGGGAATATTTGCTAAATTGGATCATTAAATTTGTTGTGAGTTTGTTTCTCTTTTGCAACATTTCTTCTCATTTTTTTACTCGTATCAAAGAACCGTTGAATTTGGGAAAAGTGAGATTTATCTAAATAAAATTGTTTTATTTAAATCATATTTTTGAGAATCGTAAATTTCTTAATAGAATTTAATTTTCCATCAGCTGTATAATAATCTATCAAATTTTTTTCATCCATTCAAAATGACAGTTATGGCAGTAAAATATAATAATATAATTAATGTCCTCATAATTAATATTAATTAGAAAGAATTTCTTTTTCCTTTTATTGTTAAAAATTTTTTAGCAAATACTGCTTGAGTAACTGTGTTATTTTTTCTTGTTATTTTATTAAAATTTTTCTGTGAACTCTAATAGAATTAAATTTACTGAAATATCACCAGTAAATTTTTAGTAAACCCTGTTAGCAACAAATGAAGTATTTCTGTTTAAGATTTAAATTATATTAATTTCTTTTAGAAAAAGCAAGAATAATGATGATAATCAAAAGCTTTTAATGGTCATAATAATGATATAAATGTAGTGATAATAATAATAATGATGATTTAAAGTTACAAATTTATCGCTTAAAATTGGTTTATTTATCCATTACAGCCAGTCTTCAATGTTTTTTTTCGTTTAATTTCATTAAATTTTAATTTAGCAAACTTTTCGCTTTTCTCTTTTTCATTCCTCAATCATTAATTTCCATTTGATTTAATCATTTATCATCAATTCATACGTAAGAAAAATAAAGTGATAAAAAATGGAAAAAAACAGAAAGAACAGAAAGAGTCAAAGAGGCTTCGTTAGAGGAAAAACAGGTAAGGGAATTAATTGTAGTGAAAAATATCTTCTTTTTCTTTGCTCATTAAAACCATTAATTTTTTCTTTCTACTTTACTTTTTACTTTACTCTCAGAAAATTTTTTCAAATTTACGGCAAAGTACACCGCCACCCCTCTAAAGATGTACTTTATCACAAAATTTCTCTCAAAATTTTTTTTATTTTGCAGCAAAAAAAAGCAATTCTGACGTCCTTCTATTATTACTATTGCCACCGTTCTATTTGACGTACGCAAAGATTTTTCAACAGAGATTTTTATTCACTATTTTTATTCAAATTTTTATTCACGCAAAGATTTTTATTCACTTTTGTCGTCTATTTAATATTTCTCATTAAATCATTGTATTAGTTATTGCTTTATCTTCTCTTTCTCGTTTTCTTTTGTCGTTTTTAGATTTATTTGGAAAAAAAAATTTGTTTTTTTTAGATTTCTTTTTTTTCTTTCATTCTTCTTTCCTTCCTTTCATTCATTTACTTACTCAATTATTTTATTAATTGCTTTCATTTAAACGAGGAAAAAGAGTGTATTTGAGTAGAGAAAGAAAAAAAAATTTTTAAGAAGAACTTAAATCCTATCAATTCTTTTTAAACACTTAAAAAGTGAAAGAAATATAAAAAAAAAAAAAAAAAATGTTTACTAAAAAGCCAATAATTTCAGCATTTTTCATTAAGATCAATAAGTAAAATGTGTCCTTCACATATATAAATTTTTTGCTTTTCCCTTCAATTTTTTTTTTTAAATGAATTAAGCTTTTTCAATGTTCTTTTTTTCTTTTTTTCAATACTTTTTTCCTTCCTTTTTTTTCTTGCTTCTTTTTTTTTGGCTCAAGTATTTTCGTTAAAATATATTTTTCTTTTATATATTGATATTTGTTTTTTTCTTTAAATAACTTCCCTCCATTGTTTTTTCAATTTTTCAAGAAATATATCTAGTCATCAATTTTCCCTCTTTTTCTTGTTATTATTATTACCATTATTATTATTATTGTTATTATTATTACTATTATTATTATTGCTATTACTTTTACTATCATTATTAACAGACTTTTACTTTTGCAAACAAGCTTTTATAAATAATTAATTTCATATCAGTATAGCATGCAGCAGTATCTCATTTCAATAATTTTTATGTAAATAAGAAATTTTGATTAACATTCGAGGACTTTCATTTTTGCTTAATACTATTTTAATTTGAGTGTACTGCTTTTTTTATCAACTATTTTCACCTGTTAATTAGTTATCTGCTTTTTTCTTTGTTCACCATTCATGCTGTTTATTAGCTTGGTTTATTAATTTTAAGTTAATTCAAATACTTTTCTTTATTATTTAATATGTATATTTGCGACTTCCTAATCATCTTTACTTGTTATTATTTTTATCAATATATTTGAAATTTGCGTTTCATTCCTCGTTTTGAAATTCGTTTAAATTAAATTTTATTATTTATTAAAATTCGTCATAAGACAATGCTTATGATTATCAAGTCTATTATGGCTGTCATTTTGATCATTTGATGTCCAAAAAAATGCTGACAATGGAAAAGATAGAATACTTAAATTAAAATAAAATCTAAGAATTGATAAGTAAAATAAAAATGATTTGTGTTAAAGGAGTATTTTGTTTGCTCTTACAGCCAAAGCACTTTGTTGAAAAAATTTCTCATATTGGCATTTTAGGAATTTCTGTAATTTAAATAAAGTAATTATTGATGTTTTTTAAGCATCTAATTAAAAAAACACGAAAAGAATAAATTGGTTGAAATATCAAACGTCCCGTTATTTATTTGCTTTATTAAAAACTGTAGGAATAAGAAATCGTTCTCTCCGTTTTTTATAGTTGAAATTAAAAATTAACTGATTCATTGTTTTGTTAATGCTAATATATTTGCTGGGAACAATTATTACTAATTAATCCTGGTTCACTTTTAATTTATATTTTGTTTTCATTTTTTTTTCGAATTTTTTCGAGAATATTTTATCTTTAGTCTTTATGTTGCTTTGCTTTTCTTATTTACATTCTCATGTACATATTTAATAGGTGTCTGAAATGAGAAATGGGAACAAAGACAATATTTCAAATTTGTATTCAAGTTTACTTAAAGCATTGACCAATTTTTTCCATTTTAACATGACTATTGTTATAATTCAATTTTTTTATTCTATTAGTGTCAAAAACTTTTGGCCTGAATAATTCTCTAGCAGTTTGCTCCAACATTGATTGATCTTATCTGAGCATAGCTTTATTTGTCTCTAGGCCTATTGTTTATGTCTTATATAGGCATTGAAAATCTATGCTATTCCATTCCCAAGATGCCGATGCTACTCGTTATCTGCTTTTCCTCTTTTTACTTTTTGGTCTTTTGGCAATTTGTCAACTTTGAAGTTTAGTCTTATTTTAGACAGCCCTTCACCATCTAATTAATTTTTGTTGTTCTGAGGCAACAAACCAAAATGTCATTCTTTTTCCAAGAATTTCGCAATTAAATCACTTAATTTTGGCAAATTTCGCAATTAAATCACTTAATTTTGGCACCTGAAATTCAAATTTTTACAGCATGTATTTTAATCAAAATTTTAAGTACTGGAATTTATATTTATTATCAATCAAACAATTACTACTAATATATATGAAGGAATTGTAGCCAAAATCAATCAAATAAATCATATTATATAAAATAGTCGTGTTTTCAATCATGAAATTTGAATGTTTGCCGACATAAACGATATTATGGTAAGCAACCATGTATTACCGAAAACATTACTACTACCGATAATATGCATATATACATTATTGCGTAATTAAATGATATAAAATTAAAATTAGAATATTTGGAACAAAAAATTCATTTGAAAATATTACTATATTTCATTATTATATTCGAAAACAATACCGTTCAAATCCTGCTTATTTCCTTCTTTCAAGAAAAAGTTTATTTATTTTTTGTTTTTTTATATTTCAAGCAAAAGTTTCTTTGCCATTTTTGATCAATTCTCATAAAATAGCATTGGAAAACTGAGACCAATTTCGTATTTTGAAACAAATTTTTTTGTCATTCTTGTTCATTCATTTGCAAAGTATCGTTGATACAAAAACTTCGCCAGTTGAATTTTAAGTAGAAGCAAAATTTAATTTTGTAAAATATTACAATCATTCTTAGCTAATGTTTTTCTTAGCCCTTTTTTTGCTTCTTCTAATTGCTTACTAAGCAAAATTTAATTTCGTAAAATATTACAATCATCCTTAGCTAATGTTCTTCTTTTTTTTTTGCTTATTTTTAATTTACTAAGCAAAATTTATAAAAGAATTTCCTCACAATTGATTTCGGATCATTTCCACGCACGCATACCCGTTAGGTTCTATTTTTCCAACTATTGTGCAAAATAAGCATTTTTATTTTGTAAACTAAAATTCAAAAAATTTTTTTATTACCAAATATTGAAAAATTATTTACTTATCGTCTTTTTTTGATTCAAAGTTTCCTTAAATGACATTAGAAATATTTGAAATTCTTCTCCATATTTGTCAACTAAATTCTTCTTCATATTTAAAAAATATATAAAAATAATAAATGTAATTTCCTGAATTGAAAATTTAATCTATCAATAGTGATATATTAATTCATTAGGATGGTTGGAAAAGATATATTAATTCACTACGATAGTGGGAAAATAAAAAGAAAAAAAAATTGGCAAGGCTTAGTAATTTGAAAAAAAAAAATTGAAAAAGAATTTGAATATTATAGAAATTCAATCTCTGATAATTATAAAACTTTTATTATATATTTTTTTCACTCCCTTTCTACTCAACTTTTAATTTTCCTCGTTTCATTTCAGTTCATTTTTTTATTATTGCATATTAGAATTTTATAGTATTTGAAAAGAAATGATGAAAAAAAAATGAATTATATGGGTAACAAAAAGTAGATGTATGGTAAGTGTCGTGGAAGTAATTTATTGATTTGACGTAATAATTAGTATCAGATAAGTTATGAAGGCGGAATCGCTCAAGTTCAGTCATTGGTGACTTCATTAGTGTAGAGGAATTCGGAGAGGAAAAAATCCTGGGAAGTTCTGAAAAAATTCTGGGGAAAAAAAGATTTGCAATTTACACTAAACAGTCCTAAAAAAAATTTTGCAGTTTACGCTAAACAGTCCTAAAAAGGATTGGTCATAGACGAAGGACTACGTACACATATTGGCAGAAGATTATACTATCACAAATGAGTGCTTTACCTGTTACCATAAAAGTGTGATGATTTAGAAACTAGTAATAAGCGATGAAGCTTTATAGCGTTTACAACATACTGCCGAAATAGAAGATTTGCATTTGAAAAAGTATATTTAATTATGCAATGAGGAATTGTAAACAAAACTGTATGCATCATTCTTTTCAATATAAAACAATTGTAAAAAAAAAAGCTCTTAACGTAAAAGCCTGTAAAAATGCTTGTAAAAAAGGTTACTGTAATTTTTCTCGATAGAAACAATTTTTTTTTCTTCATTCATAATAATTAATTAAAAGTTAGTAAAATTTGGTACATGCAGTAAAAGAAGCATGGATTATAAATTTCTCATAAATCAATTTATCATTTGTTAAATATGCTATACTTTCCAAATATTTGAATTATTTTGTAATTGCCACGATTTACAATGAACATATCAGATATTATGGCTGCTTATAAATATCTGAATTGCAAATATTTTGCTTTTTTTAAAATTGATTTGTAAATCAGAAAACAGGAAAAAACTTTTACATATCTATATTGTCAGATTGACGTTAAAAAAAATATTTTTTTTCGAGAATTATTTCGAAATAAAAAATTTTTAATTTTTTTTACAAATTGCTTTTTCTTATTTTGTTGAAATTTTAGTCAACAAAATATTTTGAATAATAGGAAGGAAGATGGAAGAAAAAAGAAAAAATTCCATGAAATTATTTTTAAATAAATTCTTTTCGGTTACTTGATTAAGAAAACGAAAAAAAGAGGAAAAGAACTTGATCATTTAAAAGAAAAACTAAATGGTGAAATTATATTTTACCATTCAACAACGCTACAGCATTTATGGTTTCAGCTTTAATACATTTAATGTCGGTTTATCATTTTTAATTCCAGTTTTATCCAATAGTCGCTTTAAAAAAAAAAAAAAAAAAAAAAAAAAGAGAAGTTATAATAGAAATAGAAAAATAGAAAGGAAAAAGGCAAAATTGCAGCTCTTGAGAATTGAGAATTTCCTTTTTCATTTTTCTTTTCTTTCGCTTCTTCTTTCATGTTTTTCTTTTTTTTGTGTCTGCTTTTTTGAATTTTTCATACTTAAATTATGACTTTTCGAAAATATCATCTGTTTAAATGAAAAGGCTTAAAATGATGAAGTTTTAGTTGCCGAGATTGATAAGCCTTATCATTTTTTAAGATGATAAGGCTCTCTCTGTTAAAAATGATAAGGTTTGATCTGTAAAGATGAACATTCTAATAGATGAAGCTTTATTATATTTCTAATGATCTACTACACTACTTTTCTTTCATTAGCAGAAAATACAAAATCTATAAAAATTGTTTTATATCTGTTCCTTTTTTTGTAATCTATAACATTTAGGATCCAAACTTTAATATATTTCTTGAGCTCATTTCAAAACCAGTAAATGGCCTATTCAAAGAAAGAGAAAAAGTGAAGAAACGAAGGAGATGAAAGCAAAAACGAAATGTTTCCTGATAAGGATTCATCATGATAATAAAATATTTGATAAGACCCATAAAAAATTAATAAATTAGATACAGGAATAATTCTTTTTTCTCACTTGAATGTATGCTTATTTCATAAAATTTCTATTTGTAATAATTTAATGATTTGAATGAAAGAAAAACGCGAAAAGTTGGTTCTTGGTAGTACAAAAAAGCATTATTTTGATCGCTTTCATGATATCAGCATGAATAAGATTAATTGGCGGGATAAATCGAAGTTTGCAATAGCTCTTGTTGGTTTTAGTTTATTAAGATATCATCATTAAGATGATGACATGGAATAATAGGCAATAGTAGGAATAATGGGAGTAATAGGCACTATATATGAATTGCGTTATATTGATTTTATATTGATTAGTGAATACATATACATCCATACTGATTCAAAGTAAATCAATAAAAACTAAAATTTTGATAATTTTAAAAAAATTTATCGATTCATAGAAGAAAAATTAAGGTGCGGTATAATTGAACGTTTGCATTAAACCATCAAAATCATTTTTTGAAATCCTATTAAAAAAGAGAGTGACAAAGGAAAAATTTATCTATAACATTTTTTAAAAAAATTTCAATTGCCTGTTGTAATGGATCCTTTATTTTTGAAAATGCACAAATTTAAAATTGCGTATATTTTGTTTGAAATTAATGCAGAAAATTTTTTATTTTTATTTTCACTTTCATTTTCTTCTTTCCAAAAATAGCAATAACCATCAGTCATATTTTTTTCGGGAGATAACTTAAAGTATCATTGCAGTTAAAAATTGCCTATGTTTTACATTTATGTTGGCATTTATGCCTAGGTCTATAGATATGCGTGGGTGAAAGAATTAGATTTATGTCCCTAAACATTTGGCAAACGTAGGGATTTGCGTGTAGCCTTAGTCTTATATATACGTGTTAGGAGGGTACTTTAGTGGGATAATAATAATTCTCACATGATTAAATACTCCAAAGTTTTTCAATATATTGCATGATAATTATCGTGGCATTTTAGTAGCTCTTTAATGGGCGAGAGAATATTCATCATTTCATTTTATCGAACAAACAAATGTGTATAATGGATAAATTTTCAGTAAACTTATTTGCCTTATAAGTGTGAGCGAATAATTTTTGAATACATTAGAGAATGTTTTGGATTGGATATATGGGTGTAACTTTTCTTTTTTTAATAGTTGATATTTATTGATGATTGTTTTCGTCAAATAATTGCATTATAAGTGTGAGCGAATTTCCAGATTGCTTTTTTAAATCAATTTCCGGAAAAACATCAAGTATCGTTTCTTTCCTTTCATTTTCATAAAGATATTTTATCATATAATATTTCTCATTTCATTTCATCGAATAAACAAATATTCATTGATCAAATAACAGATTTCATTATTTCAAATATCCAGTCATATGTCATCCATTTCATGTATTCAATCATGTGTCATCCATTTCAAATATCCAATCATATATCGCCCATTTCAAATACCCAAACATTTATCATCCATTTTAAATATCCAATGTACAGTCATTTACTTCAACCATTCAACTGTTCATATCATTGATTTCAAGTAATTTAGTTTATATCCCATCGATTTCATATATATATATATATATATATATGAAATTTTTTACATATATATATATATTTCGTTGATTCCAAGTGTTTAAGTATTTAGCAAATTATAGATATATATTATCTACTGCTATTCAATTAATAATCATTCATTTCAAGTGCTCAATTAATACTTACATATCATTCATTGTCCTCAAACATTAAACTAGATGATGGATTCATTTCCTCTTCTCGGCCTATTATTCAATTTAAAATGCCTATATTTTTTTTTATTCACTGCATTCCTCCATATCTTCTATAATGATTAATCATCATAAACCAATTATTTTGCATGCCATTATGTTGTCCAATCATTTTACTGCCTCCAAAAAAAGAAAAACTCGCTCTTTCAATATTTAATAGTGTAGCTTCAAATGTTTTTCTCACTTTTGCTTCCATTTTTTTCTGGATTTCTTAATATGCTGAATTATTGCTTGAATAAATTCATATATTGCTAATTTTTAACTCCAATGGATTTTGCTAAACTATAATTTTTCTTAAATATAAATGAAATATTAGAAATATTACTGTAATTAGAAATTTTTCTTTTTTTACCTTCATCTTCGATAGCGATAATTAATCATTTTTTAAATTGCACATCGATGTTAAATGTTATGTTAGAAACTGCCGTGACACTTTTCATACCCTTTTTTCCCCATTTCTCTTCTTTTCTTTTTTTTTATATTCCCTACCTTAAGTAATTAGTTATGAAAAAGTAATTATCAAATTTAGCGGCAGGATATATTTGTCAAATTTGACTTCAATCGAAATATTTGATTATTTATTGATAATTTATTTTTTCCTACTCAATATGTAAATATATATACATGTATCACTTGAGACAATTCCCGATCGTGGTTCCGGCAGTTGGAGGATCTCAGGTGGAGCAAATTACGGCGAAACTTGCTCTAGCACTATCCAAGTTCCGGTTTACTATTTAGCTGATAATTTTTAAAATTTGTTTCGTATTTTTTCTTCATCTAATTTATTCCTGTACTTTAAATTTTTGTAATTTAATTGCTTACCTATATTTATATTGTTTAACTGTATTTTATTAATATTACTATTCTATTAATACTACTACTACTACTA
The DNA here is from genome assembly GCA_037074765.1 of Mansonella perstans. Classification (NCBI taxonomy): domain Eukaryota; kingdom Metazoa; phylum Nematoda; class Chromadorea; order Rhabditida; family Onchocercidae; genus Mansonella; species Mansonella perstans. The sequence continues at coordinate 11,730 of JBAMDO010000453.1, forward strand.
CCACTACTACTACTACTACTACTACTGTTACTGCTACTGGTAACTACTGTCTGTGCCTATTTTAAAATTTCTTGGCACTTTTAGATAGTTTCAATAATTATAAAGAAAAACGAGAAATTGAAAACTGTTGGGAGGAATAATTTTTTTTCACTGCTCTGAACATTTCCATAAATGCTGAAATTTTTAAAGAAAAGTACAGAGGATCAGTCGAGCAGTAAGGATAAGTCAGGCACTTGTAAGTTTAATTTTTTTTTTCAATATTTCATTTGATAATTTGTTTACATTTATTTTCTTTATAAGTATTACACAACGAAGCATAGAGAGAGAATAAGAAGCATAGAATTGTTGTTTACATAATTTAAAATTTATTTACTAAATATTTTTAATTGATATTTTCTTTTGGCTACAAGCTTTGAGTTAAAATTATCTAATTTTATTTCATTCAATCGATTATATTTTTTTTAATATATGATAAATTGCAAAAAAAAAGTTTAGCTTATTAATTAATGCATTTGCAATAATTTAACGTTTTTTTTACAAGCTCAAAAATTATCCTTTACAATTAATTATTTGCATTTTTTCTATAATTAATTAATTTGATTAATTTACCTATCCGTAATTAATTATTACAATTAATTTTATTTCTTTTTTAACAAAGCTGTTTTTCTTGCTCATTCTCAGTACGATTAATTTGATATATTTAATTTAAATCTTTGAATGCGTGCTTATTAAATTTTCATTTTATCAAATAGTTCAACAGTTTTTAATAGTTTCATATTCTAACATTTTGTAAAAGTTTTATTCGTCTTATGAATTTTTGCAATTAATGATTCAAAGCGCTTGAAATTAATAGCCCATTTACCACTAATTTATGTGAAGTTTTTGTTTCCAAAAAGAAAAGCAAGCAAACAAACAATAACTTTAGTGAAGCAGTCAATTTACAATTACTCAATTTCATTATCTAATAATTTTAGCAGTAATTAATTCTTTTGTGATGCAAACGATAGTTTGATACTTGACATATTCATAAGTTATTGCACTAATTTTGCAAGTGATTGTATTAAATTCTCTCTTTGATTTTTCGCTTATTCAATAAAAAAAAAAAAAAAAAATGAACGAATTATATTAAAAAAAAAAAAAGAAACTAGTTTTGTTATGACATAAGTTTCATTTGACATTTGTTTATTTAATTAGAAAGATAATTTAAAATTTCACCAGTTATTTAATTTTGAACAATGAATTTATTTCATTCTTTTTTTTCCATATTTTTGCCTTGCGTTGGTTTTTTATTTATCTTTTAAAAATTATTAATGGAATTTTGGACAAAATGATATGTTGATATTTCGAGTTTTAATTATTATATATATTATCACTACTGTAATTATTACCATAGTCACTACCATAGCTTCAATACCGTATTATTGCTATATTCATTAGTATTTTTTTAAAGCATTAAAAATTTTTCGTAAATCTCAACATCAATGTTGATTAGGAATTGTGTAAAGTTAGATGGATAGATATTTTGAAATTTTGGACGCGACACTTTGATAAATCAATTTGTGAGAATATTTCATTAAATTATTTAAACATTTCGGTGATAATCAAATACTGTCAAGGATTTTATAAGTTAAAAATTTTTTCTTTGAATTTAAAATTTGCAAAGATTTTGCAATTTTATTTTACATTCTTATATTTAGTTTTAAAAAATAATTCAGAAGTCTTTTTTCATATTGCAACAACAAATGGAAGTATTAATAAAATAAAATGAACGAATGAATGAATGAAGGAATGAGCAGTGATTGAATTTAAATAAATGGACAATTAAATAACCAATTAATTATTTTAAATAAATGAATGAGTGAATAAGATCCTGTATAAACATTGTCAAAACTATTATTTCTGGTAGTAATTCTGAGGAGCAAAAAAGTAATGAATGTTGACAAACTAACTGTCATATGTAATAAATTTGTGCTAATGATGTAATTTACGATGAATTTGATAAAAATTCGAATTTAATAAAAATTTGCGATTAATGAAGATAATCAATTATCAATTTAAATGAAATAAAAAACTTCGCATTCATTTAAATTTGTTTGTTTTTTCTACATATTTAGAATAGTTTTTGAATTCAATAAAATAATATCTTTTATATTTATTTCAAATTAATTTCACTTAGAATTATTTCTTTTTTTTTCGTTTTTCAATTCAGGTGGAATATAAATTAATTTCAAAAATTCAATTCTCTTCAGTAATCGCTCTTCCACATGTGTTTTCCCTAATTTTTTAAAAGAATATTTTGACAGTTTTGTAGATATGGTGAGTTCATTCTTTTAATCTTCACTTATTATATTTTCTTTTCAAATTACTTTTAAGGAAAAGTTACCATTATCTTATCATCTTTCAAAAACATTATAAATAAAAAAAATTCAAAAATTCTTAATAAATTTCTTTTAATTAATATTTGAAATCAATAAGAATTAATTATTTCTAGTCACTCCATATAGCTTTCTTTTAGAAAAAAAAATTTAATTATTGATATTTATGAAAAAAAAAGTAAAAATTTTCAATAACTTATATAGTTAATTACTAAATTTAATTTCTTAGATAACTAATGTTTAAAATTGATGTTACACAGGTAATGTTTGCATTTAATTGCATATTTTTCAATTTTTATTAATATTTGGAAAAAAGAAAAAGCTCTAAATAATCTTAAATTATTTCTATTTTAAACTTCAAAACAATTCACTCACAAATAGGTTGAATGCATTCACATCAATGCTTATCGTTTATTTTAAGTAATCACGAGATAAAAATGTAAACTGAAACAAATCGATCTGTTTAAATATTTGGTGGTAATGCTGCATTGTTTATTTTAAGTAATCGCAAATGAAAATGTAAACTGAGACAAATCGATCTGTTTAAATATTTGGTAGTGATATCGACAGATGGCAAATGAATGGAGAATGAATTTTGCTTGTAAAAATGTTTGCGATCGATGCATTAAAATATTGATGATATGTTGAAGAAGATGAAAGCTTACAGGAAATGAGTTTTGTTTGTACTTGTTGAAAATGTATCAGTGAGAGAATGAAATAATAGTAAGAGTGATATATCTGTAGAATTATTATTAGTATTTACATAATATTTTTGAGTAAAACTACGGCGAAGACACGATAAAACTATAGTTAAAATCCAGATATATCTAAACGGTAAAAAAGAAAATATTTTTGTAATTTATTTTTGGTAAAACTACGGTAAAAATTTAAACATATCTAAACCGTAAAAACTCAAATTTTTTTTTGTTAAATATTTTTTAAAAAATTAAATTTTTTATTCGAAAATTATTTCACATAAAAATTTCCGATTAAATTCAAAAAAAAAAAAAAAAATGAAGAAAAAATGCGATATATGAAATAATAAAATACAAATTTACATTCTTCGCAATAAATCTATAAAATTTTGAAATAACAAGTATCCCATGTATTCCATTTTTTTTTGCTTGAAATAATTTTTGAAATTTGAATGCTAAAAACATTTTCCTGTATTCATCATCGCTTTTTTCATTATCAACAACAAGCAGATAGATTATTTGAAATTGAAAAATGAAACTGATTAAAACTGTTTAAAGTAAAATCATTTCATTTGATTAAATCACTTCACTATTAAAGCATTCCTTTTTTATTGATTCGATTGCATTTTTTTGTTGAGAATCAGTCAATGTTTTCAAGTGATCGATGTTTATGCAATTATTGGTCAGAAATTTGTCAAAGATATCAAAAATTAGAATTCTTGATTCAGATTCCTCATTGTTAAGCATATCTTTCTCTAAAAAAACAAAACGAAAAGATCATAACCTTTTTAATTTTTTATCAGAAAAATTATTGGGGGGAATTTATTTATATTTTAGTCCTTGCCTTTTTTTTGTCATCAATAATTTTTTAAATACAATAATTAAAATGCAATATTTTATTTTTGCGGAACCTTTCTTTTTCTCATATAGAAAATGAAATTCTACGGCAAAAATTTATAAGAAGGAAAAAAACAAAATTTATAAAATTTTAATTTGATTAGCATTTTCACTTTTTTTTTCCTGTAATTTTTCTTACTACTATTTTTTAAACTTTTTTTTCTTTGTTTCCATTTTTAATTGATATTTTCCCTCCTCCACTTCCCCTCCCCCTCGAAAAAAAGAAAGAATGGATTTAGACATTTACTAAGAAAAATTTAATAAATGATGCCCCATTAAAAAGTAGATAGTAGAATGGAAGAGAGAAAGAGAATCGAGAAAGGAAAACGAAGAAATATTCATTTGGGGGAAATGATCCAATTTCTTTTTTTTCAAACCTCCTTAAATTACTTCAAAGAAAATCTTTTTTTTTTTTTTTTTTTTGTAACACATTAAAAGAATTTTGTTGTTGCTTAAATACAGTAAAAAATTTTAATTGGTAGTTTGAAATAATGCAAAATAAAAATTTGCACCTTTAATTTAATTTTGCACTAAAAGAATTATTTTAAAAGAATCATTTGAAAATAATTTTCAGATTTATTGCTTCCAAAGAGATTTTTGAAGAAATACTTTTTTATTAACGAATTGAATTGTTTAAAATAAACTTTCGAAAATTAATATTATTTTTTTCGTTTGATTATTTTTTGCTGTACAAATTATCTTTGTTATATTACAGAAACATGCTTTTGAAATATAAGTTTCAATTAATTGATTTGATTTCCTGTTATTTAGGATTGACATCGCAGTGATATTAAACGGCCATAGGCTATAAGATTTTTTATTTCTTTTTTTGATTTCTTTCTTTTTGATGTATTAACACTGATATTATGTACTCTGTAATATTTGTTGCAAAAAAAAAAGTTTCTGTGTTTTAAAATTTAAATTTCATTAACATCCATTGAGGAGGCGTACATTAAATTTGCTTATTATTTGTATTTCGCCAAAAAAGATGCCAAGATTAGTTTACGATAGCTGAATCATGCAATATTACTTCATGATATTCTCCTCCGGGCTTCTGGATTAACAAGAAAAAAACTACCGTTATGTTATTCCATCACTGTCCATCTACCACTCTTCAATCATTTTCTTTTTTTTCATTAAACCATATAATAATTATTAGCATATGTTGCGCTAAATTTGTCACTTAACATATGTGTTTAAGAAATACAGGTAGCGTGAAAAACGTAAAAATTATTTTGCGTGAAAAACAGAAAAATTATTTTAGGTGAAAGAATTGTATATTTTAAAAATAATCCACAAATTATGTCAAAAGAAAAAATAAAAAATAAAATGCTCGAATTACAATTGGATAATTTAATAGCCTGTATTATGGCATTTTCAATCAATGTCACAGTTATTAATTCGCTAATTTAACAACTTAAAATTTAAAAAAAAAAAAAAAAAAAAACGAAATAAAAATAAATGCATGCATATATTAGCATACACAAATGCATGATGTCTAGAAAGCATGAATTCAATCATTTCAATATGAGCTCTTTTAATTGAAGCATGCCATTTTTGCAAGTGATATAATTGCATGCATGCAATTTTAATAAAGTTTTCATGTATTTTATAACAACATTTATATATTGCTTGCATGCATCCTGCATGGATTTCTTTTCCTTATAATAAATTATATTTCTTCTTTCTGTTAATTCTAAAACATATGAATGTTTTTTGTTTTTAATCCATACTCTTATTTCATAATTGATTTGAATCATTAAATTCTATTATCTGTGTTAATTGATCCAAATGATCATCATCTATTTGTAATGAATGATCCATATGAAATGAAGAATCTACAATTATTGATCAAAATAGATCATATATTTGTATTTTAATTGATCGAAGAGATCATTTTTATGTATGGATAAAATTGATCGATTAAGATCAATTGCTATTTGATAATTGCAAAGATGGAATATTTTGTTCATTTTCCTCTTTGCTAAATTTCTTAATAATTGGTTCTTTTTTGAGAGAGATTTAAAAGTTGTTTCTTTTAAGCAATCAATGAGAGACAAAAATTTTTAAATTCTCTTGAGAAAAGTTAAAGAAGCAAAACATAAAAAAAAAAAAAAGGCAAAAAATAGTCAATGATAGTCAATGAAAAGAGTAAATGAAATGAGATAAAATAAATGAATGAAACAAAAAATAAAGAAAATTAAAGAGAGAAAGAGAAAGAAATGGGAGAAGAGAAAAAATTATGAACTATAAGAGAGAATTGATTTTAAAATTAAAGAAATTATTATTAATATTTGCATTTCACTTATTCTTAATACTTTGTTCTATTCTATTTCATATGAAAATTAATTAACATTTGTAATTGGATATAAAAGCAACAGAAATGAACTGGAAAGTCTTATTAACTTTATTCATTGAATTATCATTATTATTCATTATTGTTCATCATCGTTTTTATCATCATTATCATTATCGCTATCATCATCTTCATCATCATTGCCATTATCGATTTTGTTTTTTTTTGCGAGAAATAATGTATGAATGATTTATTTTTTTCAATGAAATAGAAACAAATGTTACAATAAAAATGTACAATTTTTAGCAGCAATAATAATAACAGCAACAACGGTGACAGTAACGATAATAACAACGACATAATGCCACAGCAATAAAAAAACAATTAAAAAATCAGCTAAATAAAGAAAAAAAATAAAAAATAAATAAAGAATAAAGAGAAAAAAAAATGAATCGATTTAAAAGCATTTAGAATATTGATGTTCAATCAATTACATTATCATTGTTATCATCATTGTTATCACTATCATTATTATCATCATCATCATCATTTGTCATTGTCATATGGTATGTTTTATAGTGGTAATAAAAAAGGAGAATTATCATTATAATCTTCAGTAATAGCAATAGAAACAGCGGTAGCAGTAGCTGTAGCAATAGCAGTAGCAACACTTTTGCAACAAAA
>JBAMDO010000454.1:0-17807 GCA_037074765.1 Mansonella perstans
GCAGGAAAAAAAAACGATATATCTAAAATGTTAAGAGAAAATTTGCCTTTGCATCTGAACAAATCATTTCAAATCGAGTTGAGAAACACTATACACCTTGCTTTAGGTAAATAAACCCCGTAATGAAAGTTTTGATGATTTTTTTTTAAAAAATTTATCAACAATAAATTATTGAAATCATGGATAACTTAAAAATATCAGTTATGATAAATAGCAACATTTAATTAAATGTTATACAATTTCATTAGATGATAAAAAACTAGGCTGAATCATTTTATGCATAATCCTGCTTTTACGTGAAATGTTTTAACGAAAATAAACTAGTATCAGCAACTTTAAGGGCAAAAAAAGAAAATTAATTACTTTAATTCAATTAAACAACGATCTAGCAATAATATTTGTTGATGATCGTTAATTGGTATTTTAGCTTTTTGTATTTACTTTTTCAATTTTGTTAATCGTGATTACTGTGAAAATATTTTCTACTGTATTTCAGTCACAAAACATCGAATGAAAGTTCAAATGAATTCATAAAATATCGGCTGTTATTGATAAAATATTTTCGAAACAAAGAAAATAGTTGAAAAGGAAAGCTCTTTTAAATTTTTTGAAGTTGTCTTCTTTTTAGGATTTGCAACTAATTTACAAATTGTTTGTTCTCATTACAGTTTAGGCGAAAAAAAAGCATGAAAATTTTAATTTTATTCATAGAATTATTATATGTCCTATTAGAGCCTTTAACTCTTTGGCATTTTTTTATTACTTTGACAGAAAAAGAAGGAAAAAAGAAGAATCGATAATTTAGATATTAATGTTGATTCAATGATGAACTTTTTTATTTAATTAATTTGTTTCAGAGAATCTTACTGTGGTTATGGCTTCCTGTTTTTCCTGCTCTTTATATAGTGAATAATAATCTATCAAATTTCTAAATCCATATAAATTTCCCGGAAAATGTGTAGAATGAAGCATGGTTCCTTGGATGCCTTTACAACTTCCTCTCAATATAAAAATGAAAAGTTGATTTCACCAGTCCATAATGCAATCATAATGCACCTGTGTTCAAATTATGTGCGCCTCACTAAAAATGTATCTGAAGTAAATTTATGATTTAAATTATTTAAGAAAATTATTTATTCAGTAAATTATTACGTCTAAACTTTTTCACACTTTAAGGAGATTTGCAAAAGGCAAGTAATAAGACGAAAAAAGATAATCGCATCTTCGTGTTTTTGTTTTTCAATTTTTAAGATTTCAAGATTTAAAAGGTACTCAAAATTTTTGGTTTAAATTTTTTATTTTTGTTTCTAACTTGCATAACTTTTTTGTAGTGCATCAGCTTTGATTGTAGTGATACGGCAAGTTAATATAGAAAGATTCGTGATAATCAAAAAAGAAATAATTTTTTTGCTAAAATGATGAAATATTTTTTTAATCATTTAAATTGAATTTACATAGTTTTGTTTTTGATTAATTTTGACAAAAATTACTTGTTCGAACATCCTTTTCATCTTATATTTACTTGTATTTCATTCGTTATAGATTATTTTATTTAATTTTTCCAGGCAATGCAAAAATGTTTTAAGACAAATCATTAGTTAATTGAAATAGCATAGATTTGCGCAGAACAGTTTAGAGCAAGAATGATAGAGATAGAAGTCCGAATGAATGATAATTTAATATTTTGCATAAGTTATTTCGCTGTGTCACTTCAAAGTTTTATTAATTTCGTTATTTAAGCTTTAATTGTGCATTGAAAATTCGATTCATATTTGCTGATAAAAAATTTTTTTAATAATATATTTATATTTTTACCAATTTATCAATTTACATTTCAATCGCTAGAAACAGAAGTTATTTATATGTGATATGTAATATGTAAGTGCTGCCAAAAAACAAACGGTATTTTTACTGCTTCATTTAATTTGAGTAAATTTTAGCAAATTTTTAAATCTGTTATAATATTTGTGCAATTTATCAATGAATTCAAATTTGAGTGCACTGTAATTTTGCAAAATTCGAATTTCATATGATTTGCAACGGTTAATACTGAACAATGTTACAATAATGAAAGTTCGATATAGTTTTTTCTGAAGTAACTTTAACCCATTTTATCATATCAAATTTAATGATTTAGTAATTCATTAAATTCTTAGATGCATGAATTCTGAATTATTTCCGAATTGATCCTTTCCCACGATGAGCTAAAATAAGAATTGTCATAATAAATTATCAAAATATCCAGAATGTATTTCTACATTTTCAGCAAATTTCCAAGTGTTCATCTTTGGTGTTTCAATTTTTTTCGCACTATAAATACGACGACAGAGGCTCCGATATAATTGACCCATTGGCTAAATATTTTCTTAAATTGAAAATACTTTTTGACTGGATTTTTATAATGGAAGCAATGTGCTGGAAATGAAAATACACGAAGCGTATGATTTTGGAATTTGGAAAAATTTTTATTGATTTCAACAACCATTAGTGTTAGTAAAGGTCGGATCAGTCTTTAAATGTTTAGAATCAACAGAAAATTTTCATTAACATAGTTACGTCATAGTCAGTCAAGCAAATCAAAGATCATAAAATAATGAATGATATACGGAAATCGTAGTATTGCAGCTATTTGCAAGATTTAGCATAGGCAATTGATACCATCGTGCGATAGCTACTTTGTTTTAATTAAACAATTTAATTGAAATCTTTTCTTGATGGTCTGGGAAGTTCTGCGCTTGCATTTCTATTGACGCTTAACTACATTAATTCTTCTGGAACTTAATTTTTTTTTGTTAAATTAAATTAAAAGTCTGAATTACCAAAATTTATCACACAAATAATAGAAGTGGTAGATTTTATTTTTATATTGTTCACTCACCTTACAATACAAGTGAAACATTATTGTGTTACTGAAACAGAAAGCTTATTTTCTACCAAATTTCAAATAGTATTTTTGAAGTATGATCATCATTAACTTATAGCTCCATCTCAATTTAAAAATGAAGTCTTTTTTTAGTTTCAGCGTAAATGAAATAGGCTATGCAAATTTTAATTACAGCTGCTATGAATTTTACTCCAAATGATAATGAAAAGTTCACAATTGAAAAGTGAGAGTAATGGAGTGAGTAACTTTGCCCACAGTAAGTTAAGTTTTTCTACCCATTATGCAACAAAATACAATTCTTTATCATACAAATAGATCGTAAACATTCAGCACATAAATTTACGCGCTATTCCTTCACCTCAAAAATTAAGCATTACCATGATTATGTGAGCATAGTCATGTTTCATTAGCACTGTTATATTACCTGCCATATTACGTGAATATTACCTTACGTGAATATTACTCTATTCCATGAGTTTTGGTATATTACATGAATATTACCATTTTCATAGTTCATTAGCATTGTCACATTATTTTCTGCCCTATTACGTGAACATTACTATATCCGTGAGTATTCCATATAATATGGATATTATTATAATCGAGTATTTCATATGTATCAATGCAAAATACTTAAAAATAAGTTATATAAAGTTGCATTCATACTTCAAAATGATGTCATTTTGCAATTCAGAAAATGTATGTTTAGCGTGAGCATAATTGAAATTCAAAGTATTTCAAACAAAAAATTTCATTTTGCACTTAATATTTGATTTCCTACTATATTTAATCACTTTCAAGCAGAAATGAAACGAAAATTGTCATTAAATTCAATTCTTTACAATAATTAATTGAAATACATTTACTTAAGAGACAAATGAATCGTTATTTCATTAGCGTATTTTTGTTCGTATCAATTTCGTTTCGCAATTTTCAATTTTATCTTAATTAAATTTCATTTGGAGCAAAAGGGTAAGTAAATTAATCTAACTCTTCTTAAAATTAATAAAACAAAGTAGCATACTAGGAACTTATAATAACATCAACGATATTCTAAAAGTTTGTTCAAGTTATTTCACTATTTTACAGTATATTTCAAGTTTATTTTTATAACTACTTCTGAAAATTTTCCATTGTTTACAGCTAAAAGTTAAAATGAAAAATTGTTTATCTATAGCTTCCTGCAATTATTTTTATGATATTATTAACAATAATTGGAAAAGAACAATGCAGTTATTTTAATTAACTTTTTGAGCAGTAGTTGCATTCCCTATCATGATTCTTCCCATTTAATTGCATTTTCTTTTTTCTTTTTTTTTTTATTTTTTGTTTTATTATTCAAACCATACAACGCTTCTCATTATTATTTATGAATAATTTGATGATGAGACAAGAAATTTTTATTACCGTAGTTGATAAAATAATACAAAAAAAAAAAAAAAACAATGATAATCTTTTGTAATTAACAAAAATTTGAAAGAATTATAAACCTGTTAATTAGTTAGACAAGTAATTTGAAAAAAATTGTGAAGATAAATTGATAAAAACTAAATTTTTGAGTAAATAAAATATAGAATATGAAATGTTAATGATAAAATTGTTTCATTATTTTTGAATTATCGATGATATAATTCTTCTTTCTAAAAATTTTAAATTGTTAAGAACGAAACCTTTTAATTTTCATATCAAATAGAAGAATAAACGTTGTATATTTCTGAAGAACAGTTCATTAGCTCAATTTTAGCGTAGTTTTAAATTTAATTGAATTCCATTCCAATGATGCTACTCCGTTAAATACTTCATTTGCAAAAAAAAAAGAAAAAAGACTCATCGAAAAAGATAAAAAAAATTTGGTATTGAAAACTAGTTAAAAAATTTTAAAGCTGAAAAACAAGTTCTTAACATTTTGTTATATATATATCCAATGCATTTTAATAATGTCCAAAGAATTGACAAAAGAAAGCGAGCGAGAGCGAAAGAGACAGAAAGAGAAAAAGAGAAGAATGAATGAAAAAGATCTTTGATCATCGGATTTATAAACTTCTCAATTGCCTTTTAATCAAATAGTATTATACTTTATTCCTCGGAAATAGTGTCGATTAAAATGAATTAACCTTTTTCTTTACCATTACACTCAAATATCATTTAATATTTTGAAGTAAAACAAGAAAAAATTTAGAATATTTTTTCACTCTTTTTTTTTTCGAATTAATATTCATTCAGTACTTCATGGCAGCAAAGTTGCCTTGAAAAATTGTTAAATTAACAAATTCATTAATTGAAAAATAAATTAAGCAAAAATATTAGCATATTATAATTTAGTCATTTCGTTTTAATTCGGATGTTTTTTTTTTTTTTTTTTTTTTTTTTTCTGTTATGATTATATCAATAGAGACAATGGAAAGAAAACTTCGTAAAAGAAAAGAGAGGATGAAATAATAAGTCTTTCTGAACTATTGTGACATACTACTGTTGATGGCTATATAAAATCGAGCATTTGATGAGAAAGATAATTTAGTAAAGACTAGAGCGAATTGTGGCTTCTTTGCTTCTAAATATTGTAATAATAATATAAATTTTTTTTGGGGGTAAAATTTTCGCTGGATATGAATGAATTTTTTCTTTTTTTTTTTTTTTAAATTCCTTTTTGTTTTTTGCAATTCTTTATTTAACTTAATTAGTGTGTGAAAGTGCGATATGATTTTGAAAGAATTCAGTTAAAATGTTTTGCATAAATTTACTTCTTTGCTATTGCGATAAGGAGCGCTATAATTGGGGAAAATTTTATTATTTATTAAGTAAACGTAAAAACAATGCGTAATTTCCCACAAATTTATTATAAAAACAACGCAAAACTTCCCACTTAACACTTGCTGTGACAAAATTTCGTTTTTAAAATTGCCCAAAAATTGTTTTCGGACTTTACAAAGTAATAGTCCTCTTCTAACAAAGTCAAGTAATTTTGAAAATCCTATCAATATTTAGTAAAAAAGACTCAAAATTTTGATTTTATTGCAGGTTTGAATTAAATTTTAATTTGGCAAAATTTTTTCGCTAACAGTTAAGTACTTTTTTTATGCAGCATTTAACAAAATTAGCAATTTTAAAATTCAGAAGACAGTTCTTGTGTTTCAAAAATATTATTGTTGCAAGGAAGAAAAGCATCTGTGGACATTTCAATAATTTTAATGTCGCTTAAGTTATTTGAAAATGCTTCAAATTTCCATAATACGGAATTTTTTTTTTTAAAAAAGGAATTTTTTTCTTCTTTTAAAATGTTAATTAGTTCAGTTGAAAGGAGTCGTGTATATTTATTACTAATGTGATCATTCATTTGTTCGCCCATATTTTAAAATTAGTAAATAATAAATGAATTTTCTTTTAAAGAAAAACATTCAACTAAGGCTTTCAAAAGACTGAAAATGAATTAGTTTAATACTTTTCTTCCTGTTTTCTTTTAAAAAAAATGTGAAAAAAAAGTGGAGAAATTCGTTTTATTGCGTTTGGATTCTTTAAATAATTCAAAAATTTTTTTCTAAAAAATTTAATTAGCTGTAAAATTTCCATTTTTTTTTTTTTTTTTTTGCAAACTTCATTTACATTTCATTTGTTCTAAAGTTTGAAAAAAATAAATGAAAAAATAAAAATATTATTTACTGCTTTTATTCTTTTTTCCTTCTTCATTAGAAGGAAGTTAATACGGGAAATAAACCAACTGCTTTGCTTTTAATCCATTCATTATTGTATATATACGACCGACAATTGTTTTCCGTTTCAAGTCGTATCATAAAGAGATTTTCAGATTGACATCACGTCGATCACGTGGATTTTTCAATTATAAATGAAGTAATTAGTGCACATGAAGTAAATTTGAATGCAACGTTGCAATTTAAATTTGAATACAATGTTGCAATTTTGCATCTGAATTGTTAAGTGTATAACGTTGTCCTTTTGAAACGTCCAACTCTTCGGCAAGAATTTCACTTTATTAATAATATGTTTTTATTTAAACTATTTCATTGGATATCACTTGACCATGAAAAAACTAAACTTTTCCAAGAAATACTCTCACCTCTAGCACTTATCACTGAAAATTAGTTCAATAACAATTATCATATTGAACAGCATTTCCTTTTGTCATTCGACGAAATTGACGACATCCTCTTTCTTTCGAATCTAATATGTGTCAAATGCAACAGGCAAGCTGCTAATAAATAATTTTAAATTAGTTTCTAATTATTTTTTATGAAATAACAAAAAATGCTTGTTTATGTCAAATTCAAATGTCATGAAAAATTTATTTGCCTTTCCATATATTGCAACAGTTTTAGTGTTTTTTAGCATTTTACGTTAAAACATATTGATACATCTCAGCATTAATAAGATACTTTAATAATGAAGTATTAATTTCCATTTCAATTTTTTCTTGTCATATTGAAAGCAGAAATGGATTGCCGCTTATTAGCAACTTATCGTTTTTAATTCTTTTTTTTTCCATTTCACATTACTTCTGCTGAAATGAAATTTTGGATGAGCAAAGAAATATAATTTACATTTTTTATTATTTTTCAATTGTATATAGCCAATAGTTTGGTTATACTTGTTTCATGTTCGTTTCACTGATATAAATTGAAGAATGTTTACTCCTGAAAGTGTTACAAGTGAAAAAAAGTGGAAAAAAACAATATGAAAAAAACGATATGATCAATCATGCTGCTAATTTAATTTGTTATTTTTAATTATGTTGCTTAGCAATAGAAATGATGCATTTTCAGAACTTCGATTTTTTATAAAAATTTTTAGGAGTCCTTTCGATTAATTATTGCAGTATCTTAAAATTTTTAAGAAAAAATAAATGACTCAGATTCTTTATTTAAATTTGAGATTTTAGCGCATTATAACATCCTAATTGCCACAGAAATATGACAATGTCAGAAATATCACTTTTAGATAGCAATACCGTTGATTATGCTTCTTAATTTATTGAACATTTGCACGAGAACCAAAAGCACACTATTTTCGTTAATTAAATGATCCAAACGGATATTCTAAACGCTTTCGAATCATTTATCAACAAATTTTTGAAACGATCATTTTGCTTTTGGCAAATTCCTTTATCGGATAATTTAGAATTTGAGAACAATTATTAAGAATATGATATCTTTCCAAAATTACGACTTGGAATATTTTCGTTTTGAGAGATTTTCAAAATTCCAACTTAAATATTGAGCATCTCTCATGTAAATGGCTCATTCATTTCATTATTAAAAAAGATATGTTGTGCAAAAAAAAAAAAAAAAAATACAGTAAATCATTAATTACTGTAACGAACTTTTCCATAGTTCCATATACAATATTTGATATAAAACAAAGATGATTTTTTTCTGTTTTTCATCAATTTTGATGTGAATTTTAGTGTATAGATCAATTATAATGCATAATTAAAATATTATACAACCAACAACGAATGAGTGATATAAATATAATTAGGATGAACATAATAATAGCGTGATCATAATGAGAATGACATTATATGTCGGATATATGTGATAATAGAGTAACATGATCGTAGTGAAAATAACGTGATTGCTATTTTGGAAAATCGCCTGATTACACTGAGTCTGCAACGATCATGATTAGGATGACGTGATTATAAAAAGGACTGTGCCACCGAAACGGGAATAGCATGATCATTACTAGCAATAATTTGATCATAATAAGAATAGCATGAGATATTTTAGATATCACCATAAAACATAACGTATTCGTGATTGCATGATCACAATGAGGTTGATGCAATCACATTGAGGATAAACGTGATCATAATGAGGTTATGACTTGATCATAATAAGGAAAACGTGATTATGGCGGTAATAATGTGTTCATAACAAAAATGATATTATAATAATGAAGTTGACGTCAGTGGTAATGAGAATATTTACTAGGAAAAATTATACCACAGACAGTGCTATATTTGGTAGTAATTAATAACTGAATTGCTCATGCAAGCTGACGTCATAAGTTCATGTGGAAATTTTTCGCTACTTCAAATAAAATAATCAAATACGACAATTTCAAATAAGACAATAAATGAATTAGCTATTATATATATGTAATATGTACTAAATAAATATGAAAACTTCGTTTATTTACTTTATCATTGCTTTTACAAATTTAACCTTCATTTTCAAATATGATTAGAATTATTAATGTGACAAATGTATATTTGTTGATTTGTTAACAAATCAATTCCTTTGTCAAAGTTAAATTACAGTATTGTAAGACGTTTCGTTTGTCATCAGAGTTAAGTGATAATATTGCAGTTAAATGATTAACAACGTTTCAAAATTGTTCATTGTTGAAAGTAATATTTATTTTCCTTTCAAATCACTTTTTAATGCCATTTTTATTGAAATACTGTTAATCCACGGCTTGCAATACATTATCATTTAACTTTGATAACACCGCTGAAAAGCAATTTGAAATAATAACTTTATTGATCACAAAATTCAGAAATGGATTAACGGTTTTCTTGAATAACGCTTATATTTTTTTCCTGTTCAAGATAATACTAATTTTTAAATTGTTATTTAAGGTATAAAAGAAATCAATAATGTTGGATTATCAAATGTTACCACTAATTCTTTTAATATTGGTAAATTATTTGTTCTTTTTATAAAAGTAAATAATAATTGAGTATATTTTTATCCATTGATGTTTAATTATATTGTTATTACTTAACTATAATAGAAATTTGGTAAATTATTTGAGCACGATAATTACAAATAGACTTGTTACTATGGTATTTGATAAAATAAACAATATGAAAGTGATTGCAATCAATCAATCGATTGATTAACTGCTGTCTTTTAGGCATTGGTTAAACCTAATGATGCAAAATCAGCATTTGATGGAACTGAAAGAACGGAAGATTTCACGAAATTCGGCAGATTTCGGCAAGCATTAAATTCAGTAGATGGCAATGAGTTTGATGCATATGATGGCTTTAGAGTAGGAATTGGAAAGAGAGCTCTTGATGCATTAGAAGGTGAAGGATTTGGACTAAGAAAGCGAGCTCTCGATTCATTAGAAGGTGAAGGATTTGGACTGAGAAAGCGAGCTCTCGATGCATTAGAAGGTGAAGGATTTGGACTAAGAAAGCGAGCTCTCGATTCATTAGAAGGTGAAGGATTTGGACTAAGAAAGCGAGCTCTCGATTCATTAGAAGGTGAAGGATTTGGACTAAGAAAGCGAGCTCTCGATTCATTAGAAGGTGAAGGATTTGGACTAAGAAAGCGAGCTCTCGATTCATTAGAAGGTGAAGGATTTGGACTAAGAAAGCGAGCTCTCGATTCATTAGAAGGTGAAGGATTTGGACTGAGAAAGCGGGCTCTCGATTCACTAGAAGGTGAAGGATTTGGACTGAGAAAGCGTGCTCTCGACGCTTTGGAGGGTGAAGGATTTGGACTGAGAAAGCGAGCTCTCGATGCATTAGAAGGTGAGGGATTTGGGATGAAGAAACGAGCATTGGATGCCTTAGAAGGTGAGGGATTTGGGATGAAAAAGCGAGCACTCGATGCATTGGAGGGTGACGGATTTGGATTAAAGAAACGTGTAATTGACTGGACAGAAGATCTGGGATTAGGGACGGAAATGCTGGAAGGTGAAAGATTTAGATCGAAAAAACGAGTTCTGGATGCAATAGAAGGAGAGGGATTCGGCACGAAGAAACGAATTTCCGATGCAATACATCACATGGGATATGGAATGAGAACAAAAGTGAACAATTTGGAAAGTAAAGGATTCAACAAATTGCAAAATCGTCCTTTCCATTTATCTGGTGAATTTTATAGTATAATAAAATCAATTCCTTATTTAAAAAAATTATTGTAAATCTAAAACTACAAAGAAAAAATAACTGGTGAATTAATTGTAAATTTATTACGCAAATTTAAATTAATAAAAAATTAAATTATGTTTAGTTCCTTTTTCAGGTTTTAGGACTAAAGGATTACAAGATAATCGTCACCTTACAAGTGGCAGGCATCACCTGAACAGGATGTCCATTTCTTCCAGTACTTTTCTTTGTTCTTTCCCTCGATCTTAATTAACTAAAAAGACACTTAACCTTTAGTTTATATAATACAACTATAATGAATATTTCCACTATATATTCTAATTAATCAAAATATTTGAAATAATTTCAAAATGTTGAAAAAGTTTTCAAAAAATTCCAATCCACTAATTTATTCACTGGAAAATTGCTTGGAATGCAGTTGTAATGCAACTATAATCAGCGTCAGTCGATCTTTTTTAGTACTTTTCCTATAAGGTAGTAAACTAAGCTTTTAACTTCTATAAGTTAAGCCTATTAAAAGTCAAGTTTTTTATGCAATTGCAAGCCAACTATAATAATTTGACTAATAAATAGATTTCAAAAGCTTGCAAGTAAAGTTGATTTAATTTGCTTATTTGATTTTTGTAAGTTGAGATGATTTGTTTTTTAAAGTAAAAATTAAATTGTTAAGAATGTAAGCTAGGGTATTACTTAAAAGAGCAAACATCAGTTAAGATCGTTTTACATTCGCTAAATCGCCGAAGTTAGTATTTTGTTTGGCTTCATTAATTTAATTTAATTAGAGGACATTTTTCTTTGTTCCAAATATGAACATAATAAAGTTATTCAGTTAACTTGAAATATATGCAGGAAATTATGCAAATATTTGGTAATTACTTAAATTTGTAATAATTAAGCAAAAATTTAAGGCAATTTTTTTTAATTTGAAAAACAAAAAATGACATTGAATCAATTAATTGATTGCATATAATTTTTTTTTAGCAAAATTTCTGCAATGAAGTATGTGATTTGAATAGAGATGTCATGGAGCCAAATATATTAACGACACTGAATTGCATGATCTCAAAAATATTCCCAGCCAAATCATTGTAAAATATTTCCTTTCCTTCTCTCTTCTATCGTTAAATAAAAAGTGATAAATATTTTTCATGCCTAGTCGTTACGTCAGACAGCAAAAGAACAGGATATCATGTGTACATGAAATCTGACGTGAAATTGAAAAGAAAGAGGAAAAATTTTATTTTGCAAAAAATAATTCAATGGTATTTTATACAGAAATATATAAAAATTTAATTTGACAATTTTTTTATTTTCTTCATAATTTTTATAAATTTAACAAAAGTTATTAAAAGCTGCAGATATTCTAGATTTTTTTTTACATATGCGAAGAAAGAAATAACTGAAATTACTGAAGCAAGTTAATTTATTAAATGAAAATGAAAACGAGCAAAAAAAATTTGATTTCAAAATTATTTAGCTAGTAGATTATTTCATGTTGCATTCATAAGAAAATGGGTCAATGATGTCAATGTCAATGAATTGCATCATGCATACAATGTGTGTATCAACGAAGCATGAGAAGTGGAAAAAATGGAAGATCATGAAATGCCTCAAATATTTGTAAATATAACAAGAATAACACGATGTATGATTCAAACAATAATTTTTAATTTTTATGAAAGTATTGCAAAAAATGTAGACAGACAAATTCTTCCAAATAAATTTTACTTTTAAAATGAACCTATGTCAAGGGACAAGTAAATAGAACTAAAAATCCCCTAATTTTTAGTTAGGGAATCTTTTTTTTTTAGAATTATGATCAGAAAATTAGAGTAAACAGGTGAAATCTGAATGTTCTCGGACAAGAATGCTTGTAAAAGCTGAGATTATGATACAGGTGAAACAGTGATAGCATTAAATGCTTAATTAATTAGACAAAATATGCGATAGACAAGATATTCAAAAGAATATTACGACACTGCAATCCAAAATGTATTTCCTCAATTTTTTTCAAGTTTAAAAGCATTTTCATTTACTGTTCCTTGATTGTTGTGAGAAAAATCATCGGTTACTTTTCGGCATCTCAAAAATCGAAGTGATGCATTGCGTTAAATTGCTCATTTCTGATTAATTTTGAAATCAATAAAACCACTTTTTATTCACAATTATCACTTAATTCTTTTTTCCTTAAAATTATCAATCGAAGAAATCATCAGTTACTTTTCGGCACCATATTTGAAGCATGTTTTTGATTAGATAACATAAAATTTACTCTGTTTGTTTATTTCTAATAGTTTAGCAAATTATTATTTTTTGTAAAATAAATCTGGACATTTGCGCTCTTGTATAATCCTGCATTAGGGGACAATTGCATAAATCGGAGGTTAGTACCGAAGATAGCCAATGTTCAGGAGTACTTTTTGCATTCCAGAAATCAGAAGAAATAATTTATTTATGAAATATTAGGCTAGAGTTTCATAATAGCTATGTTCAATATAAGTTCACCTTATTCGCATATTTTTATTACAACGATAAGTCATTAAGTAAGTAATAAAATTAATTAAAATGCCAATTACTTCATTAAATTGACATTATATTGTAATACTTCTGCCATTGAACAGGTCAAAGGTAACCTTCAGGAAGCAAATTCGATTATCATCTATCATATTATTTTCTATAGTTCATGCTGGACAATTTTGATACGTCGCTCGATGTCAAAACCGCAAGAAGTTGAACATGCTAACTATTCAGTCTGTCGCAGATCATTTGCTAAAATGACCCAGAATTAATTTCCTGTCCCTTATCTTCAATTCTGAAAAATGTCTGCATTCGTTATTTTATCAAGCAAATAAGCTTATAAAATATTTTCTGCTGAGGAAATTAGTTTGTTCCCGTTGATTTAATCAACAATTAGGCTTTAAATTACTACCTCTTTTACATGCCATGATAATTAATCTTAAATACCTGTACATAAACCGTAACAAGATTGGTTTTGCCGTTGCGACATATTGCACACCTTTTTCGGCTGATACATGCTCTCTCGCTTGAACGAAAATCTTTCTGACCACAAATTGAAGCAATACAGCTACTTCATTTTGACCATTTAGCCAATAATTGAAAAGCTTCGTTTATTTTGTAAAAAAAATTTTTTTTTAAAAAATTATCAAAATTTGATGCAATTCAATTTATTATTTTTTATTAATTGTGACAAATTTTTTGTCACTCCTATTCAAACACTCATGCAATAATAATTAATAAGTTATTCAGATTCACTTGTGCAATAAGTACTGCTCATAATTAATTCATATTACAGAATCTAAACCTCAGAAATTGATTTAATTAACCATTCGTTTACAGGAAATTTGTCCCTTATTTCAATTAATTGCTATAAATCTCATTTTTTCTTCCTTCTATTAATAGCTGTTTATTTTTTGGCCTTAATTAACAATGCAAAAAATCAAACAATTAAACAAATTTTGATTTTTTTAAATTCTAAAATTTCTGTGATGAAATTTACATTACAAAAAATATTTTAACTTACTTCTCCTAATTGTTTGATTTGTAGGACCGTTAATTATAATTTCAACATTTTTTTATTTTAGTTGTATGAAATCATTTTGCATTATTTCGTTTTGGACACTGTCGAAAATCCGACGGTTGCGCCTCGATTAAAATTCAGTTTCTGTTAAGTTTCAAAAAAAATTTTAACATTAATTCAATTTTAGAAAATCTCTAATCTGTCTGCTCGTTTTGACATTACGTAACGCAACTATCGTCTTCATGTCTTCCGCTTTCCTTCCAATCACTTCAACCACTATCACATCGAATGACAACTTCCGGTGTTACCGTTATATAACTATTTTGGAATAATTTTGAAATTGCTTTTTAGCTTAGCTTATCCCATATCACATAAGTATCATGAAGTTTATCACACACAAGTGTCATATGACATTCTAATAAAAATGCCTCTTGATAATAAATGTTTTTGTTGCAGACAGTAAAACTTAAATCAAAAAAAAAAATCAAATTTAAACAGCTGATACGATTACCAATTGATGTCCAGAATAGGAATCTTCGAGTGCTGGATGAATACCACGTATGATACCTTCAGCGTTACTATGCACCAAATCATTTGACAAACATCTTGTCATATAAATTAAATTGCATTTAATTTAATTATTGATGATTCTAAATGTTAACATACGTTTTCATGAATTCATGGTTGTATACCAAAAATAAATTGTTGAAATGGATTTTGAAAATGATTTATGAATTCCTAAAATATTTCTTATCCTTTTCTTCAAATGAATTCCTAAAATAATTCGTTTTTTTTTTTTTTTTTTTTTGAAATGCATTATCAAAATAATTTGTTCTTTTCCTGAAATGGATTCTTCAAATAAAAATCATTCTGCTTGGTTTAAATTTTGCAAAAAAAAAGTAAAACTGCTGAAGTAGAAAAATTTCATTACATTGATGTGTTCACCATGCTCAATTTTATGTTTTTAAAATGTTCCATGAAACAGCATGCATTGTTCATCTGACATGTCCGACCGGAATTTTCGGTATTCTCTCATGTCTGATTTTGGTCATCCTAAACAATATTTGGTTTTATCTAATTGCTGCAAGATTAGTAGTAGAGCATAGTCTTGAAAATTACTAGGGTTCTTTTTTGAGAAGAAATTCGAGAAAATTAAATTTGACTAAAACGAAAACTTTAATAATTTTTTTTTTTTTTGTTAAACAAAATACGGATAAAGAAATAAACTGAAATTTGAAATGAATGAATAATAGAAATGAAATATGGAATAAATCGATTGCAGCAATGTTTTCGTCAGAATTCAAAATTATTCGATCATTTTCAAATGAAACATCTATGCATGAATTCAAATTCAGATTTTAATTTACGCTTTTTCATGAATCCTTTCAGCACTGATATGATTCTTACAGCAAAAAACTTACGGCAATATATGAACTCCGGGGCACTGCATGATGACCATGATGTTCTCCAGTGCGAATAGAGTATACAAGGTACAGCAGGATTCATTGCAACTATTTTCACCATCATGTCTCATGCTCAAACTAGAGAAAAACTTTTTAAAAAGAAATTTAAAAATAAAACTCAGATCCACGTGTTTTTTAATTTCAAATTAATTTCAGCTGTGGATTTTCAAATTATAATATTGCTATTATCATTTCATATTCAAAACGTATCATAGTAATAATTATTCTTTTTTCTTTTTTTTTGCATTTATAATTACGAGAACAAATTTAATTTAATCGGAATAACGAGAACACTTTTAGTTTACACGAGATGTTGAAACAACGAAAATACGGCCGGTTTCAGCGGGAGGTTTAAACAACAAGAATAATGCAACATACAGAGCAAAATTGAAACAACGAGGATAAAATTAATTTAACTGGAAAATTGGAACAACAAGAATACTTGTCCGGAAAGTTAACAATTAAGTAGAGGGCATTTCTAAATCAGTAAAATTATTTCGGTGCTATAATTTTATTGTTTTGACAAATAAAATGAGAATTGATTTCTTCCACTGAGGATGCTTTAGGTAATTCTTTGTTGAATAAAAAATCAAATTATGAATTCGTGCTATGATAAGATGTAAGTTTAGCAAAATGTTTATGCAATGATTTAAATAAATTAAATGTATTGTCATTTTTTAGAAATTGGGATAAGATGTTTATTTGAGGATGGCAATGATGATTGATGATGATGATAACGACGATCATAATATTCATAATAATAATTAACAATTCATAATAATAATTAACAATAATAGTAACAACAGTAATAATAAATAATGATAATAATTAAAGCAATTTAGGTAATAGTCCTGGAATGTATCAAATAAATATGAGTAAAATAACTTGAAAAAATTTTTTGAAAAATTTTGACACATGTACTTTTCAGTTATAAAAACAGCATTAAAATCAAGGTCTTCACTTTTCGTGCAACTTTTTTCCTCACTACACATTACATTTACAGCTGCATATCAGCCAAAGTATGAACTTTGCCCTGATACAAATCATATCTGCAAATTGATAAGGTGATGGATATTAAAATTTGAAAAACATGGAGTAATATAAATAAATTACTACATTTCTAGCATATTACATACACTTATGCATATATTAATGTATACTAATAATTGAGTGCAATTTATTATTGCGATCTTAAGTACAGCCTTTTTTTAGATATTCATTTATATGCTTAAATATCAAATGATGTGAGATTAATTTACAAAGATAATTAAATTAACATATCCAGTGATGCAAGATCTCAATGTTTATTATTTTTGCTGTCATGATTAATTTTAACTTGATAATTGAAAAATAAATCCAGCAAAATTGCAAAACCATGATTTGCATGGTAATTCCACGATATTTCGACTTTTTAAGAATTTTTAAAATTTTTAACGCTTTTTTAAAGCTTTTTTTTAAAATTTCTCCTGATTTTTTCTTAAATTCCAATCTAAAATCTTAATTATGATTTTAATTAAGAGATTTTTTCATAAATATTTACGAGAAATACATGTATATCAATACTGGATTGTTTTAATGTATTGGTTAGTTAAATGAATTAGCAGTTAATTAATCAGCTTCATTGTTTGTTTGCTGATAATTTTCGTTTGTAAATTAGTTACTCATTTTATTTTTATATTTATAATTCAACAGTCATTAACTTAATTGCTTTACTTTCAAAAATAATTACTATCATTATTGAAAATGCCAATTATATTCATTCGCCAACAAAAAAAATTTTGGCAACTTTTTTTGAATTTTACAATTTTTTAAAAATATAATTAAGAAGACAAAAAGAAAGAAAATACTGGTGATATTCCCATACATCATAATGATTTACAACCAATCGAATCGATAATTTCAATGATGACTGTTGAAAGTTACCTGTTAATCTTTAATGAATAAATATTTTTACTTGGTCAAGAGCATAACTGATTGTTGATCTGCGATATTTTATTGTTGGCTCACAAAAAGAATCTCATTGGCAAATTATATTCCTATAAGAAATGGAATTTTTTTTGCCAT
>JBAMDO010000455.1:0-17890 GCA_037074765.1 Mansonella perstans
AAAACGATCAATCAATCTAAGAAATCAATGGCCAAAAGGTCAAAAGGCCAACTATCATTCATTCATTAACTGTTGTAATTCAAAAAATAATTTAATCAATTCAAATATTCGTTTAGTTTTACTCAAAAAAAAAAAAAAAAACTTCGATTTCGTTATTTTTTTGATGATATGTTAATTTTTTTTTTCCTGTTTTAAAATATTTATGTGTTAGGTAATTTTTTAACGATTTAATTCATCTTTCATCACAACCGATTCAGAACTGTCACCATTCACTTCTACTTCTAACTTCCACAACTATGAAATGCATTCTTATAAAGTTGGGTATATTTTATCAATGAAGTTTTTCTGTCAATCTTTTTTCTAGCATTTCATATATTTTGATTTTGCCTTTGAAAGACAATGAATAAGTAATTAAAAAGAAATGAAAGAAAAAGATAGCAAAAGTATAATTTTAGAAGAATGATAAATGACTCTTTCATGTTTTGATACTAAATTTCTCATTCTTAATGTTTTTGTTGTTGAAATAGGCTCATTAATATGATAGCTTTCATTCTCGAAATCATTTCTGAAATTTATTGCATTGAAAAAAAATTTAATTTAGAATTTGTTTCATATATTGAATGCTCATTTTTATTTTTTATTCTTTCGGACTTAAATTTATGATAATTCATAATTTCGGGATAAAATCAGTATATGCGAGGAAATATTTCCTAGCAGTAACCTGTTGCCCTAATTAGAAAGGAAGGAAAAAATATATACATATATGTGAAAGGCTTTTTGTATTCTTTATTTACTTCAGTTTATTGCAGCTTTCATCGAATTGGTCATTCAGTTTACCTGATTAATGTAATGCACATTTGGAATCTTATCTTTTTCTCACTATTGTTACTATTATTATTTATTATTATTATTATTGTTATTGTTATTATTGTTATTATTAATTATTATTATTTATTATTACCATTATCATTACCAATTATTCTTAGATTTTTCTTTTTTTTGGCAGTAAAATCCACGTTATTTTGTCATGCTGCTGTGAGAAATATTGTCATTTGAGAAATGTCCTATTTCACATTTTTGATCAATTAAGTAATTTATGTATCGATTTTATATATTTCAATTATTAATTACCATCAGAAATTTCCGTCTTTGCTGTAGACTTTCTCTGTTGCAACAAACTCTTCCTGTTTGAATTTGTGCTTACTCTCCTCTTTTTGCGGCCTTTCTCAAGTTATCATTGATTTTCGCTCTCTGTTTTCCGCAAAAATTTTGGCAGCATAACTTACTATTTCAGTCAATCACATTAGTTTCTATAAATTATCTCTTCTTTTACCATTGCTAAATTACTTTTCGTTTTAGCTTTGCTATTTTACTACTTAACATTGTGTTAAAATTGCTTTTTTCAGTGA
The DNA here is from genome assembly GCA_037074765.1 of Mansonella perstans. Lineage (NCBI taxonomy): Eukaryota > Metazoa > Nematoda > Chromadorea > Rhabditida > Onchocercidae > Mansonella > Mansonella perstans. Next base: position 1,410 of record JBAMDO010000455.1, read on the forward strand.
ATTTCAATGAATAATTTTCAAGAATTCAAATTTTTTTCCCCTTATTAATGCTCTATAATTTGATTTTTTTGTTGAACATTTTCCACTTCCCAAGTTATCAGAACTAATTATGTTCAAAAAAATGCACAGTTACACGATCATTGCTTCTGTGTTCACAAGAAGCGCTTGAAAAATCAGTTAAGTTTTTTGGAACAAAATTTCTAAATAAAATGGATTTTTGAAATGAGCATTAAGCTAATAATTCATATGCGTAGCTTTAGCTGTTTTTTTATGATACTAAAAGTGTGGACTGTATAGTTTTTTCCATATTTCCAGTCTTACTTCGAGCTGTTTTATCTGTTTTAATCACTTCTAAAAATTTCCTAAAATGATAATCAATCACTAACATTTCGTTTTATTTATTGCAAATAATCTGATTGATGTGAAAGTTTTAAAAATGCAGAAATCAAATTAATAGATTGAATCAATTGACTTCTTTCTTGATTGATTGTACTTCTTATTTGGAAGACGAAGAATTGTGCTTCCCCAAATTTAATTTTCGGTTTTTTTTTGTTTTTTTCATAAAATTCCTTCATGGAAATTTCTCGATAAATGTAGAATTTAGATAAGTCTTATAAAATAAAATTTATGGGATTGGAACAAATTTTTGAAATTTTCGTATTGGCATTTTTGAGTCGTATATCTTTCAGTGGTAAATTTCAGTGCTATCTGCACGAGAAATTTTTTTATAATTTTAATCAAGTATTTTAATTTTGTTGAAAATTAGCGCTGTTGTTATTTTATTTTTAGATATTATTCTTCCTTGTGTGCTGGAGGGATTATTGAATTAATTTGGAAAAATTATCATTCGTGGAATGAATTTCATTTTCCAGTCCATTATTTTCATTTCTTCTGTTTTAAAAAGAAGGATGCAATTTCTTTTTTGTGTGATATTACGATTTTCTTTTCAACTTATATTTCTTTTAATAAGACGATAGTTTATAGCCAAATAACTAACAAAAGCTAATCTTTAATTTTATTCTTATATCTCAAATGAAATGTGTAAAGTTTAGGAATAAAAATTGTGAATATTATGTGGCAAATATGAAAAGCTAATGACATTGTCCAATTTGAATAGATTTTGAGTGATGACACCTATCAACGATCAATTTCTACTAACGTTGAAAATATGAAAGATGAAATGATTGCTGAAAGACAGCTTGCCTTTATCTATCTCATCGTTGTCATAATAATTCCTGCTGATGCTAAAATGGGATTTAGTGCAGGAGCTAATGGTTGTTATGCAGAATTTACATCTTAGGCCTGATCGGTCGTCGTCGTCGTAACCCTTCATTTAGTCATTCATCATCAATAACTGTGACGAAAAGCTATTTGGGATGTTCTTCGTTTCACACTATAACATGCCTTCTTTTATTATTATTCTTTTACTTCATTTTGTCATTTCAAAGAATATTTTTCCAACTCTTCGTAAGCAGTAACAATTAACTATAGAATTAATTATTATTTTTCATTATTTCTCCATTCTTAAAATTTCAATGATCATTAACTTATGTCACTGATTGGAATCGTTCAAGAATTCGTTTAGTAATTTCAGTATTATTCTAATTTTATTTATAATACAAATTACATCTTCCATCGCTATACGTTTATATTGGTCAGTGATCATTCTGTCATAATTAGTTGATAAAGCAGACAGTTGTCTGCAATTAAACACAACTGATGTAATGATATAATCGTTATCTTTCCGGATACTATGAAATGTTAGAGTGGTGCTTGGTTCTAAATATTTAAAATACATTGGCAATGATATATGTAATTCGATCTACACATTTTGTTCTCTTTTTCTATCTAAAAGGTATGATTGTATTAGCTATTTTTAAGCGATTAGAATATTGACAATAGAGAAACGATAATAACTAATTAATTAATGGTAGAATTAGAGTAGAATTCATAAATAAAAATGTCCTTTTACAGTGCTTCCCGAGTTTTATGCAAATAGAGAATCTGCAAACAAGTAGTTTAAGTTTAAAATTTTAAAATATTTCAAAAGAAAACAATTTTCATCTTTCTGCAAACAAATGTGATAAGCTTTGATGCATATATGAATACATATTCATCAATTCTTTCATTTCATTTTAATGATTAAATTGATTTGACTTTTTTTTTTTCATTACTGTATGGGTTAAAAGACAAGGAAAATTTCTAGAATTATAGTCATAGTACCTGGTAATACCTGGAGTTGGCTGAAATGATATCAGTGGTGCCAGATACTCACCTTAATGCAATCTTTCTCTCTATGAGTCATGGCTTCATCGTTTAATATTGCTGAATAGGAGAGTGGCTGAGAAAGCATTTTCGTAAAATTACGGATATTGGAGAGGAGAAGAGAGAGGAGTGGTTTGTTCACTAAATAGATGGATGAATTAATTGAAAAGGATGGGAGCTAAACCAAAGGATGAGCTTCATCAACCAATACTACCAGTTCCTGTTAACACATGGACCAATTTCTCTACACTTCAGGAATAATTCTTTTATAGCTTCCTATTTTCAATTATAATTTATTTAAAATCCCATTTACATAATCATTAATTACTCTTTGATATCATTATATCATATAAATTATCTATTATTCGGCAAGTCTTGGAAATATCTTCAGGATTACACATATGATATTTCGTCGATTTATCGTTGTTACTATTGCAAGCATTCGAAACATATTGCTATGTTAATCATTAGTTTGACAGGATTTTTTGAATGTTTTATAATACGAATGAAAGAAATTTTGATTGTAATTAGACCACTAATATTGTCTTATACTTATATCTTTTTATATTTGGCTAATCCATACAAATGCTTTGATAAGAAGCATTTTGTGATAATTTTTCTCATTTCATCATTTACAATTGTTTATCATTGAAATGAAAATATAATGTTAAAAATTGAGAGATTTCAAATGATGCATTGTTGAAGTGTAAATTAAACTCATTAATATTAGCATTAATGAATTGTGTTATAAAATACTTGATAGTACATACTATAGGATTTCTTGAGCACTTTTAGCCAAGAGGATCTATTAGGCTTTCATTTGTGTTTTTTTTTTTTTTGCTAAAATAATTACCTTTTTGGTTATTTAGTTTTGTTAGAATATTCCAACATTATTAATCTATGATATTGTTCAGGCAGATATAATAGCGTAATTTAGAAAGTCAGCCGATGGTCCGATTAATTCTTGTGCACCACAACTTACAACAATTATTAATTGCATAATTAACATAATGGACACCATATGACCATCATCAACTCATTCATTGTGACAACAATAGATTATTTGAGCTAATTTATACTCTTTCATGCTTAATTCGGTTGAGCCATTCATTAAACATTATTTATTACTTAAAATAACTTTTATGTGAAATAAGAACAAAGGTTAAAGTTCAGTGTTGTATTATTTAGAATTGTTTAAAATGGAAGAAAAAAAAAGTTGATAGGGAGAAATGACAAGTTGCATAATGTCGTTGCTATGACTTTTCCATTATCATCTCATATTCCATTAGTGAAATTGTTTTGTAAAAAAAGAAAAAAAAATGGAAATAAGTGTTTTCTAGGCTACAGGTAGTTCAATACATTTTCATTTAGGAAAAAAAGTGATTCATATAAATTTCCCATTGAAATAAATAGCAACAAATAGAACGATATTGTGGAAGTTAAGAATGTCATTTCATCTACTTTGAAATTGTTACAAACTTAATTTACTTTTATTTCTATGAATTTAAAAAAATTTCATTTATAGAATATTAAATTAATAATACATTGCATTGCTTTTGTAAAAATTTTAAAACCACAAAGAATGAATAAAAATTTATTAATAAAATTACAAATTTGCATATTATAAATGTAATTAACTGCTTATTGATAACTGAATGTAATATTTAGGATTAATAATTAAATACTACGATATTTTGAAAATAGGCTTTACAAGATAGGTAGATAAATGAGAAGCATAGATGTGGAAAAAGGATGGATTCATTCTCTCTCATTCATTTTCATTTATCTTTTATCCTCTTTTTCTTCCTCTCTCTCTCCCTCTCTCTCTCTCTCTTTCTCTCTGTCTCTCTCAGAGAGGATAGAAGAAGCGATGAGGTGACGGTCGCCTCATTTCCTTATTTCTTTCATCTTTCTTTTACAAATAGCTCTCTCTCTCTCTCTCTCTCTCTGTTTGGTCACACTTTTCTCATCTTATTCTTTTATTTATTTATTGATTTGCTTGTTTTTCTAATCTTTTCACTAAACGATTTGTTTAAAAATGTAAAATAAATTGAAATTCGTTCATTTTATATCCTATCATTAATGCAATATTCATATTGAATAATCGATCAATTCGATGGATCAAAGATAAAACTATTATTAATTAATTGCGTTTTTTTTTTTTTTTTTTCCATTTTCGTGAAATTAAATCCTATTATTATAGGTTGGATAAATTTTAATTTATTACATCAAACATATCTCATTACTGAAAATACAACATTTGAATTAGAAAGACACAGTGGCAAAATTTTAATCGTAATAACTTAAATTTTACCAAATAAATCGTACCAATAATGATTTATTATTGAAATTCAAATTTCACTTAGATGTTTTCATGATTTTCTACTTTTCCTTCTTTTCTTTCATATTTAATAAGATCAGATAATTCAATTACATTTAACATAATTATTATATGATTTAAATAGATTTCCCTCTGAATAATTTTTGTTTAATTTATTTTGAATTTTTTTTTTTTTTTTTTTTTTTATTACCAAAATGATACTGCGTAATTTTTTTTTTAGCTTCCAAAAAGGAAAAATTTTTGATGACGCAATTTTTTTTTTTTTTTTTTTTTCACATCTCTAATCCATAATTTTCGCCATTAATTTAATTTATGCAGAAAAAAAAAAGCGAAAGCATATTTATTGAAATTGTAATATAATAAATACTTTTAGGAAAGAAATCAGTTATGGGCAATAAGGGCGTTGTGTAAGAGTTTGGATTTTAAGTTTGAATATTTTTGCTGGATTGGTTTTGGTGAATTGCGTTTTCTGACCTTGTCGTTGAAACATCAATGACAGCAGCAATAAGAATACATTACCGATAGTTGATTCATTTATGTATTGTATTGCACAGGTGCTGCTGCCTTGTCCGGAGTATTGTACGGAGTGTGGTATTGGTATCTTCTTCACCGGATCCTTCTTTTCAACTCTTCTATTTTCAGCTCCTTTTCTTTTTTATTTCCAATAAATGGCAGCAAACTTTATGTTTTCACTTTCATTCTTTCATTACTTACTCCACTGATTAATTAAAAAAGAAGAGAACTTGAAAGAGGCAAAGTGTAACAATTTCTACCTGTCAAATTTACCTTCCGTTTTCTTTGAAGATGAATGATGTTATTATATTTCTTGTAACATTAAGCTTTCCATGCAGTTTGTAAGAATTTCGAATTAATTAATTGTCATAAAGGAAGGAAGATAATTGAAACTATGAATAAATAATTAACATAAGCTATGATTTAGGAGTGCTATAGAAAGTATTTTTAATTAAAGAGATTACCGAAAGTTGAAAATGAAGAAATATTATTGAAGAAGTTAGAACGAAGTTAATAAAATATACTAGACTAAGTTTTCGATTATTCTTTGCTGCGAAATTATTTTATCAATTATAACAACAAATTAAGCACCCATTGTTTAACTGACACTCAAGTTTTCAATTATTGTTATCAATTGTTCATATATTAATCGCTATATATATATATATATGTTATCACATACCATTATAAAATATTTAATACTGAATGTATTTTGATGAATTTCAGGTGACATTACATAAAGTATTAGTGGATCCATCAACAATTATCATCAACAAGAGAGTATATTGGTGTCGCTGCTTGTGACAGGGTCACATATTTGACTGTGAAAAGAGAGTACGATATCATATTACACATTTGTAATCAATCTGCATTATTATTATTATTGTCATTGCTAGTATAATCCCAGCGTCAGGATTCACTGTTATTTTCCCGAACAACTTCTTCATCTCTTTTTTATTGTTTCAGAGAAACGAAGAAAGGAAAGAGAGAAGAAGATAGGAGTTAATATTAGTAACTTGTGTAATCAATTATGAAAGCCAGCTGGTATAATTCATGAATGATTGGAGAAATCGTAACTTATCATTGGTTATATTGGATTATTTTGTATGGTATTAGTGGTGATATTGGTAGCTGCAACTTTAGATCAAGAAAAGTGGCCATTGAAAAGTTCGAGTTGTAGCAGTGCTAGTAGTAATTCGGGAAAAACAGTTCAATTAAACTGGACGTCCACAACAAATTGTTGCCTTTCTTTTATTCTCACTCTTACTGCTTCATTTTTCGTTTATGCAATTATTATTATCAACAATGCATTGAACAATTATCCCTGACGGATAGTTCTGTAAACAAAATATGTTTTCTCATACAACAGCAACAACTTATAACCTTTCGAAATATTTTACTATTTCGATTATTATTTTCCTATCAATGTTATTATCAGTAAAAATTGTTAATGGCGAAGAAACGATTGGTTAGTTTTTTCATGATTTATTTTTTATTCAATTTTTTAATTTAATTTTATTTTTCATAACTTAGTTTTTTTTTCTTTGTTTCATGATTTATCTTATTTTCAAGTCATAATTAACTATAGCTTTCCATAACATATATGGGTATTATTAAAAGATTTAAACATTTGCTTGGCCTTAAAGAAATTCTATAATTTATGAAAGTAGTGGATGGGAAAGAAAGAAGAAGCTTGTAACTTTTGCAAAATCTATATTAAATACGTCTTTTTATATTCAAGAACTGGAAGCGTACACCTTTAGGTATGATTGAATGAAATGAATGATTTAGCATAATTAGCAAGTTATTGTTATTAAATGAATTAAGTACTATCAAAGATGTTAAAAATATAAATTTAGTAACAAGAAGAAAAACTCATTTGAAATATTATATACAAAACATGAATTTTTAAGGATTTTAAGAGCTTTTTTTTTCGGTGTTTGTTTAGTTTAATACATTTACACCGACTCCTTTATTTCTTTCCATGTTGAACATATGTGTGACATGCGCATCTGGTTGAAAAATTGATTTAAAAAAATAAGGAATAAATAAGCGTTATTATTTTGCTAAGTTTATCGATTCATCATTGTCATCATCATTAGTCATATTCATTGCTTATCTAACTGTACAATCAGTGATAACTGACCTCTATGAATTTATCTTGTCGCATTTTATATATGTATATATTTTTTTTTTAAAGCAGACTGATTTTGTGAACTCATTTTATTTACGTCCTTTTTTTTAAAAAAAAAAAAAAAAAAAAAAGAAAGAAAATATTAACTTATTGTTCTTTTCTCATTTGCAATAAAATTACGAAGGACAGTAATATTTTCAGTCGGTATTTTTATTATTTCGGATTTTCTCAGAATTTTTAAGATGTAAGATGAAGAAAAAATGAAAAGAAGGCTTTCTTTCAGTTCTTTTTTTTTATTTTTTATAAAGGGTTGATGAATTGCAAAATTTTGACGGGAAAGATGTTCTTTTTGTCATTTTGCTACTAATATTATTATGAGAATTATCGGAATAAAATAAGTTATAGAACATAATGGATGGATTGAAGAACCGGTCTGATGCTATATTTACTGAATATTCATCATAAATTCTTTTTCGACTTATTTTGTTTGATTTAAAAGACGCACCTACATTAGATATTCATTGGTATATATACTCTTTCTTAACTTGTTCTAATAGATGTATCAGTTGGAAATGTTCTTATTAAAATATAATTGACGTTTATCAGATTTTTAGAGGCTTATGAAGATAAGTAATAAATATAAGATCTGGTAAAAAGATTCGTTTTATTGGTTCGACGAATTTTAGTATTTCCTCTACATGCTAGAAATATGTGGTGAAATAAGAAATGAAAATTGTATCGATGAAGATTTTATTTAACTAAGCTAATTGAAGTTAGCATATAAGTTTGAAATATTTCCATTATGCAGAGAATTTTTGATGTACATCTAATTATTGCGAATGTTATTAAATTCACTAAATTTAATTCGTAGCATATGTAATTACTTGTGTGTTGGAAGAAATATTTAATATTTTTTTACGGAAATTTCCGATTTCTTAAAACTGTCATTATACCTTATGAAATTTTACACCAATTGCAGAAATTTAAAAACTTTTGGAGGTCTATCTTGTTAGTCGTTTACGCATTTGAATGAATTTAATTTGTTAACATCATTTAAACAGGAAAAATATCGCGCAAGGCATTATTGCAGTTGAATAAATAAATTTTTTGTATTTTAAGTATTAAAAAATGGAGGGGAAAAATTATGCAGCGGAAGAATGCTGGATGATCCGATAATAATGTTCAGTTTTTTTTGTGTCCAAATTTATTGAGTTAATACAAAATTATTGATAAAATAAAAACGCTGATTTGTTTCCTTTTTTTTTTTGAGGAAAATGATAAAATTAAAAGGACTCTGTATTGATGACAGTTTGGAAGTTATTTTGATATGTTTCGATAAGGAAATACAGTACGAAAAAGTAATTCCATCATTGATTGATTAATTTGTATTTCTTAATAATTATGTTAAAAATTATCATCTATCTGAACCTTAAACATAGTATATTTGTATTCGATTTAGTTTTAAGTCAAATATAGATAAGCATCAATTTTCCGAAGCATAATGATTACGATATCATCTGTTCAATTATTGATTTTAAATTTCTCTACTAATTAACTTGTCAGTGGAGATTTAAAGTACTTAGGGATATAGATACATAATGTAATTAATAACATACTCGTACGGAAATTGTTAACTGTTTTCAAATAGGTTAGCTTATTAAATTATTATTTGCTTTGAAAGAAAGAGAGGGCGAATAAAAGAGAGAGATATATTTGCAAGTCAGATAGTTTCAGTGACCTTGCTACAATGAAAAGACTGGTTTAGTTGGACGAATAATGTGATTGCATTCAACTTTACGTCTTGAAATCATTATACATTACATTCTCTCTACCTGAACAAAAAAGAAATCATTTAAAAAGGGCAATAAAACAGTTTTATTTCTTATTTCCTGTCAGTCTAAATTTGCATTCATTAAAAATATTTTTGGAATTGATTTCATATAGGAAAAAAATTAAAATTTTTTTCGAAACTTTTGAAAAAATCTTCGCTTATAAAAAGTGCCTTCATATTAAGTGGAAAAAGTGGATGAATTTCTTATAAATATTTTTTGCTTGTTTTCAATAAATTTGTTTGAATTAAAAAAAAAGTGAATTTGATTTGAAATGAACCATGGTTTCTATTTCTTCTTGGTTGTTGTCTATTTTTTTTCAACTTTGTTACTCTTTTTCTTTTGAGACAAAGTTTTTAAAATTATCTTAGATTTACTTCTAATATCAAATTTTCTTTTCGTTGTTGTAAAAGTTTTTCTTTTATATGTTTCATTTTAGGATTCTTTTTTTTTTTTGTTTTAGAAGATGGAATACCGGTAATAACAGAACATCCACTCGATGTAATTGTTGCAAAAGGTGAACCAGCAACATTAAATTGTGCAGCCAAAGGTCCGGATATACAAATTACGTGGTTCAAAGATGGAGAACCGGTGATCACAAATAATGAAGAAAAGAATTCACATCGTTTGGTGCTTCATACCGGTGCTTTATTTCTACTTCGAGTTAATAATGGTAAGTTTGCAAACTTTTGCATTTTCAGTAAAAGATATGTTGATTATTAATGATGTCATTAGTTCTTATTTTGTATATTTCAATTTAAGAATTAATTTAATCAATAGTTTATAGTGGTAAAAATGATAGTTTGCCCGTATTGGTGATATGTAGTTAACAAAAACGGCGAGGAACTCATTGCAATAAACTATCAATAAAATTTCTCTATATTCTAATAGAATATGTTCTTGAATTGTTCAAGTTTTGCTTTCTTTTAAAATTAATTGTTTTGCTGGGTAATATAACTTTGTGGGTAACGTTGACATGTTGACACTCAAAATGTGACATGAGGTTTATCACCTTGACCGTCTTTTTTTTTTTTGTAATTAATATTATAACCCATATTGCTGTTACACTGTTAGAATAATGCAGTTTGAAATACTTGTCGAGATTTTATACGATAGCTTCTTCAATTAGAAGAATAGCCCTTTAAGAATCAATTCGGCAGATTTCAAGTGTGTTGATTGATTTCATTTCAGGTAAGGGAAAAGATGCAGATTCGGGGACATATTATTGTGTTGCAAAAAATAAATACGGTGAGGTGTGGTCAAGAGAGGCATCGCTCAAGATTGCCATGTTGCGGGATGATTTCAGGATAAGACCGAGACCAATACAGGTGGCTTAGAAAAAAAAACATGGAAATCTCGAAAATTTTCGTTAGGATATATCAGTTAATTCTGTGTTTTGAGACTTGCTATAATTGTGAGATCGATCAGTTGAGGCGCTGGATGTTGTTAAATTTCACAAATTTATTTCGTCTTGATTTTTTCTTCAATAGTTGGGAATTGTCTGCTTAATTCGTCTCTTGTTGTTAATTTCAATTTGGTCATTAATTTTAAAAATATTTGTATCTTAATAAAGTGATTACATTGCAAATTAAAAGTAATATATGTTTATTTATAGGCAGTGATTGGTAACAGGGCGGTTTTAGAATGCTCTCCGCCTCGTGGCTTTCCAGAGCCAGTTGTTTCGTGGCGTAAAGATGAACGAGATATACGTCCACAGGATGAAGATGGTATTGTGCTACATCCAAGTGGTAATCTTGTCATCGAAAAGGTAACGATAGATTGAAAATTCTTTTGTTATTTCATATATGAAAAAGAGGATAAATATATGGAACAAATACATTATTTTTTAGAATAAATAAAGGAAAAGAAAATTAAATGAAAGAAACCAAATAGTTCAGTAATTTTTTACATCTTCATCAGGTGCAACGATCTGATGCTGGTTTTTATCAGTGTGTAGCAACAAATATGGTAGGTGAAAGAGTATCAAATCCAGCACGCTTATCTGTGTATGAAAAGCCTTATTTTTTGGTATGTTTATGCTAATATTAATCACAGTTATGCTAGAAATTCCAGCTACTTTGCCAATCTCGTTAGTATTAAAAAATTTTAGTAAATGATATCACATATAATGAATACAATATTGATGACAATTGTTAAATGTAAAATCCTTCCTGAAAGAAAGATAATTATTGTTGGCATACTTTAGCGTTTTAGTGGCACTGAGAAAGCAATTCATTGAGCATTGCATATATATCATGAGCTTTCATTAGTAGCCTAAAAGCATTCATTTTTTTTTTCAGGTTTTATCCCTTTTCATCTAAAGCAATAAAGAAATTTTATTTCCAACCCAATAAATGGTATTATATTCCAGCAAAAGCCACAAAACTTAACAGTCGAAGTAGGATCATCAGTTTTATTCGACTGCCGTGTTTCCGGTGATCCGATGCCTTCAATATCATGGAAGAAAAGAAATCAGCAGATGCCTGTTGGTCGAGCTTACATCGCATCAGATAATCGCGGCTTGCGCATAGATAAGTGAGTTTTGTTAGGGAGGATATTATGGATATTACCTTTTGTAACTGCATTCATTATCATAATCTTCTGTTGATTGAATAAAGTTCACGACACTACATTTAGTTTGAAGCTCTTTATTAATGAAATTTCTCATCAAACTCTTCAGATTTTATGCGTTTTTCTTGCAGGGTTCAGCCAAATGATGCAGGAGAATATATTTGTCAGGCGAAAAATCCAGCCGGAAGCATAGAAACATCAGCTCTGCTAACTGTACATGCTGCACCATCTTTTACAAAAACTCCGCGTGATATACTTGTTGACTCTGGCTCTACTGCAAAATTTCGATGCGAGGCAGAAGGCCAGCCGCAACCAGCACTGTTTTGGTCAAGAGAAGGCCAACAGGTTTAATTCTTTTTTCTTCACTCATGTAGAATTAGTCTGTATTAAAAAAAGCATAATGTTAAAGAAATCATTGTTTTTCGCTTTTAATTGATTACCATTTATTCAGGCTTGGTTTTTTCATCGCAACAGACTGATATATATTCAGAAATAAAATATATCTTGGAATTGAGAGATTTCACAAACACTGCTGATTTTGATTTTAGGAGGTATTCTTTCCGGGTCACATTTCTTCAGACGGAAGAATAAAGGTGTCTTTTGATGGTGATCTTACTGTTGCGGATGTAAGACCTGTTGACGAAGGCAATTACGTTTGTGCTGCAATGAACCTAGCCGGAAGTAGTCTTACTAAAGCTACGCTAAAAGTAACCAGTAAAAGTGAGTCTTTTATAATGAACTATATAAGAAAAATTCATTCTTGAACAATCTGTGCCTACTGTGACTTATCGTAGCGAATATGTGATCCATAGAACAGTGATGGCTTTTGTAACAGATGGATATTTTCCTGATAAATTGAAAGCTATCCTCATTCGAACACTATCTTTCAAATCTTACTCGTATTATTCATGTCTGTTACATGGGCGTCCTTGAAAGATGATAAATCAGAACTAAACTTTCTGAAGATTGTGAAAGTCATCGATTTTACAATCACTGTCTAACAGTGGACAATTCAATTTTAATTTTTTTTATTTAAAAAAAAAATATTCACCAGTCATTTTTGATTAAATAAAACAGTCTGTTGGTTGATTTCAGCAAACCGATATGCGGTTAAATGTAATAGAATGGTTATTATTAACTTGAAATACGGTGCACTTGACAGCTAGTCTGAATTTTCTTGGTACGTAGGTCTTTCTAGGAAAACTTTATATAGAAATGGAAAACTTGAATAATCAGTAGTTTCTGTGGGTTTTTCCTATCCCAGATTACTGTCATATTATACAGTACGGAAATCTCATTGCAATAGCAAATAAATTTGATGCAGTATTTATTGAATGGCAGTTTTTTTAGTTTCAAAGCAGTGCAGTCGATACATTCCCTAACTTTATAGTTGTATATGATAAAATTCTCTCATTACTTCGGCCATTTCTTCTTCCTTCGTATTTCTTCATCATTTCTATAATTTTGCTTGGAACATTAATTTGACTATTTCTAACTATATATTTTATTTTTGACAGCATTTAATCGTTTAGTTGTTAGCTTATCGCTTACTCGTTGTTCGAAGCTCTTATCAGGACTACCCTACTTACAATGTTCACAGAAGAAGAAACATAACGGTGTGAGGAATAATAATTGTTTTAGTGATTGTCGATACTCTCTATTGGATATTTAGTAAAATAACATTAATAACCATAGCTAATAAAGATTTTACAATTAAAATTTTCATTCACAGCCAAAGTCTTTGTAGATTTCATTTGCTGGTTTATTAGTTAGCGTTTTGCGCATATTTGGAAATTAAAATAGTTTTTCTTATACTTTATTGCAAAATTTTTGTTTGAGAAAAATGAATTGAAATGTAAAATTTATGAGAATTTCCAAGAACATTTGTTTGTCCAAGCTTTTTCTAACGTTCGAATGTGTAATGAAAAGCTTTAAATTTTCGTGCATGTCATTACATCTGGTAACATTTTTCATTAGCAAATGTTTAATTTCGTCTTTACATCGAGATCTTTTACAGATTTATTAATCTTATTTTTATATGTGATAAACAAATGTTTGATGTCTGCTTGGGTTGATAGGAATGCTGTTAGGTTGGTTATTTTTATGACTGTAGAATTGTAACTGCGGTGTTACTTACTTAATACTATAATGTGAATTCCATCGTTTTCTCTGTGCGAATATAACATTTCAATTTTTTCATAATCTTTTTTAAAAGCTTCCTCTATAAATATTTGCCAGTTAAAAGAGATTGTAATAAATGTAAATTCTTTTTGGAAAAGTTTCTGGAACGAATTTTGCTCTGTCATTCTATCAAATGTGTCATTTTGAAAGTTTAAACAAAGTCTATAAGTTCAAAAATCCGACTAATGGAAAAGCAAATGTTTACGCTGTATTTGTACTGCTTACTTATGGAATGCTGTATGTCGTTTGTTTGGTGGAACTGATGGTTATCAGTAGTGTGTTGTTGAAATAACGATAGATTTTCATATGTTTCTTCAGTCGGGCGGACAAGAAGATAAACTAAGCTTTTCTTCATAGTTTTTTTTTTTCCATTCATCAAAGTTCAGAATTATTTGTTAGTATCGTTCTGATCATTGAAAAATGAATTAGTGAGTTGATGCTAAATATTTGCAAAATACGATTGTTTTGCAATGATTTCTTTAAGGAATGAGTAAGGACTGTTTATAAATTATTATGTGCCAATGTGTCTATTTAATTATTTCGTTACAAATAATCTCAGAGATTCCTTCTTGATCTATCCGAAATGATATATTTGCTTTTGCTGTGATTTAATTTTAATCCCTTTTTAACCGTTAGTGACCTGAATTTTTCCATCGTTTCACGCTTATTTTCCTTCTCTGTTACAAATATCTTTTAACAGTAACAAAATTTATACATACTAAATTTCTCGAAAAATATTTTGAGTTAGGTATTTTAAGTAGCATAAAAGAAGAAGCTATAAATTTAAGATTTTATCAAACTTACCTAAATTCTGTTTTTTTTTTTTTCTTTAGAAAATATTTTTAGATATATGTTGTGCACGGAAATCGGATTCATTTTCATATGAAAAAGAATTCATTAAAAGCAGTTGTATAGAAGGAAATTATTTTTAGTTTCTTATTGGAATTACTAATGAGAAGATTGTTCCATCATTCATTCATTCAAGCAATTGTACAATTTGCTTGATGAGTAATCAACAGACCATAAAAACTATCACTTCCGTTAACGAATATTAACACTGATCCTTTAATTAGCAAATATAGCTAATACACGGTTTATTTGAGCTGCAAAAGTTGAAGGGAACTGCATAATTCTGTTTGTCACACACTGAGAGGGATTTTTCATCAATTCTTCGTTTCATGAAATTTGTATCATTAACTAACAGTAATCATCCATTTGGACTATTTTTCAGTTCGTCATTATAGTTAAAAGAATAAGTTAAACTTTATGGGATTTTATCATTACATTGAATTTAACAATTTCAGGGTCGCACTTATGTCGGTTAAGTTGGTTAGTTTTGTAAGCATCACGTTTGAATTCAGTAATACTATAACTAATAACAAAGATAGGAAGGGACATAACAAAATGAATATTGAAAAAGTTAAATTGAAGTTTTCAAAAGATTTTTCTATTACTGTCTGAGTGGTTATATTAGACTTTTTAATTCCAGTTCTATAATAATTTTCTTCATATATCGCATGTAGACTTGCAAGGTCATTGTAATTTCCTTTAGAAAACACAAATTTTATAAAATTTTGTAGCACTCCTTTCTTTATTTTGGGAAGATTTGGAAAAAATGTAATTAGAATTTTCGGAAACTGAAGTCGCTATGCTAAGATTGATATGTGCAAGCTCTAAACTTGTTTTTAGTGCAAATTAAAAAAAGTTTGAGTAATTTTTGAGTATGGAAGTTGGAAAAAATGATAATAGTTTTAAGAAGATTCGGGATAATTGCTTGTCAAAATGTAAACATTTAAAAACATGCAGGTATCCTGGTCCATTTCATTTCACAATTATACAAATTCCTGGTAAATAGATAATTGCCCAATGTTGATTGCGCCGAATGTCAGCATTCCCATCATCAAGAAAAAAAATGAAAGTATTAATCAAACAAAGTTTTTATATTCATACGTTAACAGGTTTCTGAGAAAGGCATCACCATAATTTAATACTTTACAGTATGTTTACTTGTATCAGTCGTATGCAGCATTGGACAATTATCAAAATCAGCTATTAAATAGGAGCTTTGTTAGAGGTAAAAGATAAGCGAAAATGTCATAGGAAAAGAGAAAACGTTTGAGATTAAAGTATACGGTTTATTTACTGTTTATTTACTTTAGTTGCATCAAATGACAGCTATAATATTTCTTTTAGCAACCTGTTAATACAGTTACAAATTCCAAATATTTAATTTCTTTTCTTGTTTTATTTATTCAGTAATTTCGATTAATAATTATGTTCACAGTAAGCAGGTGCAAAAGCTTTTATAGTTCCTTTGAAATTTGAGATGATTGGAAAGGATCACGATTGGTTTGCATGCTGTACCGAAATGATGTTTCAGTTTACGATTAGATCTTTTATTCTATATAATAGCCGGAGTTTATGAGGCATTACTCTTTTATTCGATGTGTATATATATATATATATATATATATATATGGAATACTAGATTGATTAATGAGTTATTTATGCAACGGAAATCAGATGTTGTGCAGGCATAGAGATAGTTTGATTTCCAGAATAATAAGAAGAAATGACCAGATAGTTATTTGGCACTAACTGCTGGTGATTGGGAAGATAATTTGTGTATTGGCTTGGGTATTTACAT
>JBAMDO010000456.1:0-17868 GCA_037074765.1 Mansonella perstans
TTCGTCTTATTTTGCTTAGAAACGAACAAACGACAATATATGAATAAATCGATAGGATTAACTTCAATCGATCTTTATCGATAAAAATGAAATTTAATCACTAAATAAGTAATTATTTAATTTTGAAGATTTTGATTGCTGAAAATTAACGTATTTCAGGTCAACAAGCAGTATCACGGGCAACACCATTTTATCCATCAATAAATCCTCTTGATATGGCAGCCAAAATTGCCGCTGATAGCGCGGCATTATCAAAAGCTGCTGAATTCCCGTACTATCCAACTTTTTTTCATCCTACCGCACCGACAAACACGACAGCTGGGTAAAATTGAACAAATATACTTTTTAGTTTTTAATTCTACACTTGTTAGAATAAAAATATGACGAATAATAGTCCAGCTATTTATTTATAGCTTCAACATTTTTTTCTAACTCTTATTTTCATTGGTATTTTTAAGAATGCTAAAAATTTATCTTTCATTTTCTTGAGGATATTTATTTCCCATAAAATATGCAAAATTTTTGAATAGATGTTATATATTCAGAAATAACTGATGAATAAATATAATACTAATGAGGTTAATTAATGCAGACATATGATATAATGAGCATCATATAAAATTTAAATGGATGGTGCTATATTTGATACAATTAGTTATGGTATACATTTAATTAGGACAATTCTTTGAAGATGATAATTGTAAGTAAATTAAGAGTTAATTTTATGACATATAATAACATTGTCTATCATTTACTTTCTTGTTTTCATCCTCTTCCTCTATTTCATTTTATTCATATTTATCTTAATTTTTTTATTCAAACTTTTTTATATTATTTACAAATAGTTTGAAAAATATTACCAAGAAAAAAGTTTTTTTCTTCTCTTTAATTTTTAAAATTTAAAAAAAAGCAACAATTTTTATAGTTGAAATTTTTTTCATCATTTTATTTTCATTACTTTATCAATTTTTCAGCTTAATGCCTGCATACAATCCGTATGATTTGCAACGAAATGTATTAGCCGCATATGCAATGAAGACAAATGTTATGGCGCATGCAGCTGCAGCTGCGGTTGCAGTACAATCACCTACAACAAATATTAATAATAGTAGTAATAGCAATACATGTTGTAACTCTACAGCTTTAACGCAAGCTGCATCAATCGTATAATTCGACGTACGTTTATTTTTTCAAATTTTACTCAATTTATTTATATCGCAAATTTGATTTATAGTTTTATTCGAAGGGAAAGGATTTTAAGGCTAAATTTTTTTTTTTTTTTTTTTTTTTAAGTATGACGTAGTGGAATTTTCAATAAGACAACAAAAAAGAAAAAAAAAACGAAATGATTCATAAGAAACTTTTTTTTTCATATATTATCTTTTTGTTTTGCCTTTTTTCATGCTTATCAAATTTCGGAATTATAATCAAAATTTAATTTGGATGAAATAAGAAGAAAACTTAATTCTTAAGTATGCAATTTGCTTTTTTGTTATTACATAATAATAATGTTTGTTCAAGTTTACTTTGTTAATTTAAGATACTACCAATTTTGAATTTTAAGACTTTTTCATCAAGTTTTTTAAAATATTCAGGTTGTTATTGTGTTTTAAACAAATTCATTCCTTTTTTAAACTTATTCATTTTTTTACCAACCTTAAATTTTCGAAGAAAATCATCCGCATACAATTTGAAAAGTTTAGTTTAATGTTTATATTATATGGTTTATCTGTGTCTTGTTGTACTTTCGCCAAGTTCATTTCGCTCTTTCCTTTTGTCTTTAAAAAAAAAAGTCACAACCAAAAATATTTTTATGATTCATCAAATAAAATAATTCCAATTTTAGGATGAAAGTAACAAAAAGGGAAGGGAAAATAAGAATGGTATGAGAGCCTTCTTTGTTTGCACTTTTATTGAAATTTGTAACCTTTAATTTGTAAAGATAATGTTGTGATCATATCATTAAAAACAAAAATTTGAAATGGAAGAGAAAAACAGAAAGCAAAGATGGATGAAAGATTTTGTGAGAGAATGATTGAAAATAAGATAAAAAGTGTGGAAAGAAAATCAGTCATATTTTGATTTGTTAATGCGAAAGTTCAAAAGTTGAAAATTTCAAAGAGATATCAGGAATAAAACATGATAGTCGATGAATCAGATTATTCATCACGCTAACTTGAACTGATGATATGATTCGATGTTAAAAGTTTGTAATTTTCTCCTATTTCCTGTTCAGAAATCGGTCCAATTTTCTAGTAAGCATTTTGCTTTTAATAACTTGAAGATATTATTTATGATACCTTAATTTTGTATCCTTTCATACCTGTTAAATATATGTGATATTTTCATAATATTGGAAAAAAAAAGGAAATATATCTCTAACAAATGTTAGCATAGAAACTTGATATGTGTATACCATCTGAGAAATTCATTTATCAATATTCAACTTTCCAGCAATTTTTCTAGCTAACTGATAAGATAAAGTGGATCGCAATGCAAGGATACTAAGGATCAAATGCGGGCATCAAAAATTATTGCCATCCTTTGAAAATGATATCATCACTTGATGATATTATCAGAAAATATATTGATATTATGCAGCAATTAATGTAAATGAAACCCTTATCTAAGAAGTGATTCACAAGACTTGAGTTTTATGAAGTACAAAATTTGATATATTCAAATTTTTTATTATTAATTATAAAGAATTAAAAAGTGGACATTATTGCATTTCTTTGTTGTCATTTCTATTTTCCTGTTTGTTGATTTTCTGAATGCGAATTTCTTTTCTTTATTGATTACAAAAAATTATTCCATATGTGCGGAGCAGTTAGGAGATTAAAAAAGGAGTAATGAAGAACAAGTTAAATGAATATGGGGAATTTAAAAGGGGAATAAAAATATAGTTGTTATTAAAACGTGAATCTATTTAAGCGTATTGGGAGGTTTTAAATATTAATTAGGATAATGATAATAATGATAATGATAGTGATTAGTAATCATAGCAATTGTTAAGAAAAACAATAATGGGGAATGTCTGCTGGTGATAATGGAGACAGTTGATCAGGATGACGATGATGTGAAAAGAAAGACTATAAATAGTCAATCATTTCATTTTATCGTTCTTTTATAACTCATTTAATCTATCTTATTATTCATTGGTCATTTAAAATATTTCTTTCAATTCTTCATATTCTTACTCGTTCCAAGTATATTACCCTTTCTTTTCGTTTTTTTTTTTTTTTAAATTGAAATTTTCCAATGAAATGTAATGGGACAGGAAGAAAAGGAGGAAAAGGAGTTCTTTTTTTTTTTTAAATTTATTGAAATTGTTAAATGAAGTTGGGGAAGAGCAGCAGGAATAAAAGAAAAGATGTGCAAAAGTGTGCAACATAAGTTAATCACTGAATTTTAAATTTACCCTAAACTTCAAAGAAGAATTGAATAAATGGGAGAGATAATGAATAATAGCTTTTTTTTTGCTTAGTAACATTACATTTGTCGCAATATTTGTAAGCTTTTAACGAATATCTTTTCTTTTTGAATGAAAAGTTAAAGCATATTTTTCTAAGTAATCAAAACATTTAAATTTATTATCCAATAATTAACATATTTGAAACATTAGGATTTGAAATACTTGATTAGGTAAAAATTAGATGGAGAAAGGGGCGTAAAAAAGAAATGACGTCAAATAAAAGTTATCAGATATACATTCTACCTTATTTTTTGTACATAAATAGTGTCTTCATTGCTATGCAACAGAATAAGTCATGATGTTGTTTGTTATCCTCACTATTACGTTATTAATTGGAAGAAGGTTGTTACGTACGCAACGTAGATGTATTTTCCACTATCAATACATAATTGTTTTTTTTTTTGTCATTTTATATTTCTTGAATTGTATGAATTATTTGTTCCTAACAGATACACAACATACCTACGCACATACACACGTAATATATGAATTATTTGTATCTGATAGACATACACCCACGCACATACCCACGTATATCTATAAATAATAAATCATTGGAAAAATAGTTTTGTTCAATTTTCCATTTCTTTCAAGTTTGCTTGAGAAACCGATCCGATGAATCAATTGAGCGGTCTTGCTTGGAACAATATGGTTTTTGGGAACAAAGAAGATGCCCATCATTGTGACAAATCATATTGTCACAATGATGGGCATCATCACTAACTATCCATCTATCTATCTATCTACCTATCTATCTATCCATCCATTTTAGTTTAGTATGGATCATTTCGGAGCACAAAAGAATATTTGTACTGTTGTGATGCGTTTATGTCCGTATTTGCCCTTTGCGCTTTCCTTTCTTATTTGAATCATTTTTATTTTTTTGAAGAATTGTATAGAAAATGGTATAAAGAGCGATAATTGCTTAGAAAAAGATCAAATGAATAATGCAAATTATTGAGAAAATTAAATGATAAGTTTTTTAGTAATTAATTCATCCTATAACGTACACTTTTTGCATAAAATTTACAATTTTCACTTTTTTTACGTGCAAGAAAAGTGAAAGGAGAAAATGTAACGTAACAATGTAATTTTTGATTTTTTCTTGTTAATTAATTTTTATATATGAAAAAATTACTTATAGCGCTATTATTTCCTTTGATAACAAACACAATGTATAGAGTATAAACATTTATCGTAATATAATCATTCATTGTTAATTACTTATCTTTAATTATGTTATAGTACATTCATAAATAACATTTGAATCGCTCTTTTTTATTCTTTTCAAACATTACGGTTATCCTTTCAAATGACTATTTTTTCAACATCATTTGCATATTATTTCTGTTGTAAACATCACTGTAATATTTACATCTTCAATTTTGTATGATTTATTTAGGTTTTAAATATACAAAATTTAATTAAGAATTTGAAATATAAATTAAATTGTTGGACTTTTATTACATACAGTATAAATTAATTGTTTTAATCGTTGATAATGATTGATAAGCAAAAAAAAAAAGGAAAAAAATATTTCTATTATTCAATGGTATTAATAATTTGCAGTGATTCTTTAACCAATATTTAGATATTAGTTCAAGTGAATTAAAGTGATGATTTTACGGTTATACAGTTAGGTGGAGCAGAATAAATTCTAATGACGATTTAGTGATGCGTAATCTACGATATCTCATTATTTCGGTGCATTTGCATTTTAATTAATGGTGGATAAAAAGGAAACACAAAAAATAGGAATAAAATCTGTAATAATCATGAACAATCATAAAATAACGATATTGAAATAGGTGCATTTAAAAGGATAACTGTAATCATGAAATAATGATTACAACGGATTGACAAATACTGTAATTTATTAATGATAATACCAATATTATCTCTCTATTATGATTATGAGATAAAAATTGGATAAACTGAACAAAACGAGAAAATGTCCCCATCACTATTATTGTTATGATGATCTTTGCTTTTTTTTTCTGAATAATAAAGGATTTAGAAGAATTGCATTATGGTAGTAAATTTAAGATTATAAAAACAGTTTTCCACAGTAGTTTTAATAATCTAAACAATAATTTTAATAACTTTACTCTTTATTATCTTTCATTTCATTCATCCTTTTTTTCCCTTTGATTTCTTTTTTAGTGCTGAAAATTTTTACAATTTTTGTCAATAGATTTGCTGTGTTCTTACTTTCTTTCTTCTTTTGCTGCAATTTTAATATTAATTAATTCACTTTACGATTATAAGTATCACAAAATGCTGTATAAGTGGTTGGTAATTCTATTTGCATTAATTACCCTTCTTCTGCCAAACTTGTAATAATATTTAATTATTTAATAATTTGTTCGAAATGATAGAGGAGAGAATAATGTGTGTGTATTGTTAATTAGATTTTCAATTAAAAATATATGAATTGTCGATCTTTCTTTTCTTCTTTAACTTCATCTCTTATTTATAATCTCAAATTTTTGCGAAATCTTATTTTTGCATGTTCAAGATTATTTGATAATTTTGGAAGTGAATTATTTTAAACTTAATAAGATTGAAAATAGCTGAATGGAAAAAAAAAGAGAAGAAATTTTTTTTTGGAATTTCTAACATAAATTACAGTATATGAAAGGATAAAATCCTCACGCTGTTAGGTCTTTAGAGTTTTGAAAATATGTCTACATGTATGTGTAGGGCCAAGTAGACATATCAGGACTCAACATTTCAATGCCAAATTGCAGTTAACACATTTGTCTTACATTGTGGAAAGGGATTTTAGTTGGCATAATAATGCTTTTGGTGGTAAAAGAATTAAAGGCCTTGATGAAAAAGAGAATTAAATTTAAATGAAAATGGAATTTAAATTGAATCATCTCAATGACAGATGAAGTAAGGTGGTGTATGGACGATGAATTTCGTGAATATTTTTGATTCGCAAAGATATGATTGAATTAGAGGCAGGGTGAGAAGGAGAGGAGTTAATTTACTTAATTTAACATTTGTAAATAATTAATTTACTTTTTTCATTTTTTTCCAAAAATTTTCAGGAATTGTTATAAAACGCAAAAGAAAGAAGAAAAAAGGAGAGGAAACACGGGCAACAATAATATTTATCACGATATTTTTCATCATCATCCCTATTAATGCAAAATGCATAGTATGGAAGTAATTTCGGGAGAGTATTTTCCGGATTTTCCTTTTTGTTTTTTCAGGATGGGTTTTTGCTTTTATTGAACTGCTTTTTCGTGTATTCCCGTTCGATTTATTTGCATTTATGTTCTTTGTATTTCTTTTATCTTCTTCAATATTTGTTATCTTATGTACGTTTTAACGCTGATATCAACGATATATCTCTCATATTTTCTTTTTTGTTAACCTCAAATTAAGTATGACTTCCAAGTTCGCCATCAGCAACTACTGTAAAGCAAAGTTCGGAAATTGGTTACACAAATCGGTTAGTTAATTAATTAATTTCCTCTTTTGTATGTACGTATATTGGATTAGTTTTCGTTAAATTCATTTCAAGTTTGGTTTCAGAAAATTGCAAAGGAAACTCTTTTTTCCAGACCTTTCTATTTTGAATTATCTTCGAGGCAATTCGCAGAAAAATGAGAAAGATAGGGTCTAAAAATGGTCACGTGATTGAATACAGCTTACAATCAGTGATCTAAACACACGTGAAATAAAGTGAGAAATGGACGTGGATGATACTTACATCTCGTTGAATCCATCCGCTTTTAAAAAGCCAAAATAAATAAGTAATAATTATCTTCCCCTCGAAATTAAGCTTGGATTATCCGGAAGTTGTATACAGTCGCTGATTTTTTAATTATCATTTGATTTAAGTAGACTGTACTGAATTATGTAGTTCTGTTTTTTACCCATAGCAGCGGGAGGATGTGTTTGTAGCATAATTATTGTCAAAGAAGAAAAAAACTTTGCAGTCGGATCAAAAATATTTGAAATTTTGTATATTATTTTTAACTATCTGTTAGCTCTTTATTCTTTTTTTGAAATGATATATTTACTATTGAAATGTTTCAGCGGTGAAAGCTTTATCAAGTTTTTCAGCAGTCAAGTTTTCTGATTTTATTTTTGTTGTTTCGATTTTGATATTTTAACGATTAACAATATGTTTGTCTATTTCGTATTTATTTTATTTACTGCATTAGTGATGTTTGATTTGCAAATTGTTTACATAGTAAATCGTCAATAGCATTTTACTTGCGAGGTATATAACTTTATTTGAATGCCATTCTAATAGTAAATGAAACTTGTAACATGTAGTTTTTACCCAAGATATTTCAAAAATTACATTCCCATCCTTCATTGTTTTACTCTTAGTAGTGAGTAAAAGCAGGTTTCCGGAACTGGAATTAGGAATGGTTCATAATTGTATGCTTTCTACTTAGAAAAATCATTTTAGCCTATTTCTTTTCACCATTTCTCCAACTCATTATATTTATGGGAGTCTGAGTAATAAATAATATAATAAAAGTGATAGGTGAAGTGGTAGAAGTGGATAAGTAGGCAAGAATGGAAAAGAAAAATTTTAAAAATTGAGAATTTCAGATTGCATAAAAATTTCAATTCCAAATCATTCGGTATTATGTGCCATTTTCTCTTAGATGTTTTTTCTTTTTCTTTCTGTTTTTTTCTTCTTGTATGTTTCATTTTTTACAGATTAAATTATATTAATATAATTTTCGCATATCTCCAAATATTCTTGTGTTTTCCCATTACTTTCACATCTTTACTTGTTTCGGAAAACAAACAAGTAACAAGTGCTGTAAACGGAGTTTTTCTTTTTCCTGTTGTACGATATCATATGATAATGCTTTATATAAGTAAAGGAAATTTGTATTTGTGTTTTTTCTTGCATATATGCAACTTATTTTAGGTAATTTAACTCATTTTGAAAATTTCAAAAGCTAAGTATACGTTGAATGTGTTAAATCATGTTAAATTAATCAATTGAACTGTTAAATGATTTTTGCAGTTTTGAAAGGTTATCCAAGAATATGAAAAATTTGGTCAGGGGATCTGAAGTATGCGCTGGGAAATGTTGTTCGGTTTTTTTTAATATCTAAAGGGATGGAAGTGGTAGTTTCTGGATTAAATTATTTTTTGTACTTATATAGGAATGCAATTATTTTAGTTTCATATGTTTTTCTGTATTGGAGGAAACTGGAGAATTGAGTGGAACAAATTCATATAATCGTCTAAATCATCTGAATGTTTGATTATCATTATTTAATGGGTATTTCGCATTTGTAAAGTGATTGTAAACGGTACAATTGGAGGGGTAAAAGTGGTGGCACTGGCAGGATGTACAAAAAAGGATGATGATGGTAGCAAAAACTTTCGCGCATAGCTAATTCTGTCACTTCTGCGCTTTTAGTATCGTTTGAAAATTGTTACTCAAGCGTGAAATAACGTTCGCGGTACATTCACCCTTGTCAGTTGCATTTATATATACATATAATGCTCTTGACTACTGTTGAATTTGGAACGGCTTGCAAATATGCTTCCAGTCGGATATTATCATTGTCGTGGTCATGCTTCTAAATGTTATCAAATTATTATTATCATTATTATCAATCCACTGTCGTAGTAACGTGTCAAAAAAGCAGTCAAGAGAAATAAGGATAAAGAGTAACAGAGTATGAGGAGAGCTAATAAGAGTAGTAGCATTGGTTGATAATGGTGATGATAAGCGGTGATAATGATGATGATGATGGAAAAGGATGGGTTTGTGTGTTATCCGAAATGCACAAAATAATTTTGAAACAAATCAAACTTCATTCAAATCAGTTTAATTAAAATTACTTTAATTAATTGATTGATTAAGAATTCTCTAATTTAAGAATGTTCATTAATTAAATGTATTTAATCGCGATGAAAAATTTTTTAAAAATTAATAGAGTCATAACGGTAGGAGTTATTTGATAACTGTTTAGTATCATATATATATATATATATATATGTTTGAAAATTTTTTCTGTTCATACCTTTAATTAAAAGTTAATTAAACGAGAAATAAAAAAGTTGGATGAAAGCAAAAATAACGGAATCATGGATTTTTAAAATATTTAATTAAAAAGTCATAATGGACAGGGGCAATTAATTGCAATTAATTACAAAAATAACAAAAACAAATAAAAAATGAGATTTTTAGTTTACAATTGTTAAGAATAAAAAGAAATGAGTGAACAAATTTTTTTGATGTTTTTAGATTATTAATTAGTTGAAATTCATTATATGCTTTTGATTACAAATGGAGAAAATCATTAATAAATCGCTTTATCAATGGAACGGCATCCCTCCACAGGGAAAATGAGATAAGTGATATTTTTAATTTAAAATGTTTCAATTCTATAATTGCTGTATTCGATTTTATAATTACCATATTTGTATTTACCTTTAGATTTCTCCTTTATTTTTTATATTTGAAAACTGAAAAATAGGATAAATAATGGAAATTTAATAGTAAAAATTATAATTATCAATTTTATTGTTTCATTATTTCAATTCCAAGCCAATCACTCTTTATGATAAATTTGATTTTTTTCCATTTCTTTAAATTTTGTTTCATTGCTTTTTATCAAAAGAAGAATAAATGAAACGAATCATTGATTTGCATTTTAGGATGAAGACAGAAAGAAAGAGGAAGAGGAAAAAAAAGGAAATGTATAATATGAAGTATTATTGATTATATAAATACAAAATATAATTATAAAAGTATGGAACATGATTCATATCATTTTTTATATAAAAATTTTTGCCGAAATTCTTTTTTTCAGTCATTTTATGAATTAATTAGTATAATAATTCATCAATTTATTAATGTTTTTTAAAATTTATTTTATATTTAAAATTAATTATATTTATTTTTCTTTTTAATAAATTTAAAGCATTGATAAATCATTCCATAATAGTTTATTTAGCAATGAAATGCAGAAAGAAACTGAAGGAAAATGATTTTAAATGATTACAATTTAGTATGGATTATCCATTAAATGATTCAGGTTTACTCAACTTTTCTTGACCGTTCACTAATTGATCCTCGATCGGATCATATCAAGGCAACATGATGGCGCTATCTTCTCTTTCTTCCTTATATTTATTTGTATATCCTATATATGTATATATTCGTTCTATCGTTAAGGAAACGAAAGGTAAAGGCTTGAAATGTTTGAATGAAAGCTTAACAGGGTTAGTTGAAAAGGAAAATGGTATGACGCGGCGAAAAACGCATAGCCATCACCATCATCATCATCATTTGCGGTATCTTTTTTATATTCCACTTCAAGTTTAACATCTCACTTATTCAAGGGTACTTTTGAAGCAGTCCGTATATTACAACAATAATAATAATAATAACAACAATAACAACAAGCAACAACAACAGCAACAAATGGTCTCCTTTTAAAATTCCTCAATAATAGGCCTATTCATTTCAGGTTTTTCGTTCCATTCCATCTTTCCTCATTTTTCCTTTGCCTTTTGTCTCCTCTACATCTTTTTAGAACGTTTTTCAATTATCATTGCTTTCTTGCAACCGAAAATAGATGGTGAACTGGATGATGATTTTTTTCCACTAGAAAAGAAAAAAAATTTCACGCAGCTGTTAAAAAAATTTTTCCAAAAAAAATAATCGATAAATTTTTGCAATAAAGTAAAATTTTACTCAAAATTATTGGAAGAAGTACAAAAAAAATTTTACAGTATGAAATTCATCAAATTGTTCATTTCTTTCAGTGCAAATTTCTAATTATTTAAAGTTTAAAAAAAAGTGTAAACAATTTTTTTTGTTGACATTTTCGCTTCTTTTCTAAAATTCTCTTGATCATTATATTGTATTTATAATTCTCTTTTCTAATTCATAGAAAAAGGCTGTCATTATGAAATTTTATTTTATAATTGTATTTGCCAAATATTCAAGTTAAAGAAATGAGAGAAATTCAAATGATTTTTTCTTTTGAAATCATTTTTTTTTTATTTGAAACAACAATTCAAATTATATGGAAAATATAAATGAAATATAAGGATTTTTTTTCTTTTTTGTTTATTTCCAATAAATAGAAAAAAAAGCTGCTGAAGAAACAACGATGGTTTGAACTTTTTAAAAAAATTTAAATCAAATTCGATAATACTGTTATTTAGCTAATTTTACACCTTTCCATGCATTTTTTGACATTCTTAAATATTGTTACAATCTATAATGCAATCGTCTATTTCAACTTTTCGGCTTGCTTTTTCTATGTGCTGTTGTTACAATGCAACGTGCCATGTGACAACGTAACAATACGTGCGTGGAAATAAGTGTCGTTGTAAATGTCACTGGGCCATTCAGTGATTTCGTTTTGTTATATTAGATCGATATAATTTTGATCTTAAAACGAAAAATTTTTCTCGATAATTTAGAAGAAATTGAAAGTTTCTGTTTGAAACAATTAGTGAAATAAAAGAAAAAGAAAAATTGTATAATTAGTGAAAGAAAAATTTGATAGAAAAGGGAAGAAATAGAAAAAGGAGGAGAAAGAGAGAATGATGGAAAATAAATGAAATAATTGAATTTTCCTTTTTTCTTTCTTCTTTTGTAATTATTTTAATATAATATTTTTCGCATTCTTTTGTTCCTCTCTTTTCTCAAACAGTGAAAAGGAAAGAAATTATTGAATTTTGTCGAAAAAACGAAACATTAATGTCTCCTTTGTTTGAACAATCTTTGACTTTAACATAACTATATTTAAGCAAAGCATTTTTATTTCTTTTAATTCTTATTGTTTTATGACAGATAATTATTGCACATCTTAAAAATGATATGACTATCATTGCTACAATAATAGTTATATCTTTATTGTTCTAATAAATATATCTACACATATAGCATAAGTATAAGTATATCTCCACAAGTTTGAATTTGAACTAAGTTAATAAAAAATACAAATTTTCTTAAATTTTTGTAAAAATACAACACACATACACATATTTACTGTTGTGTTTGACAATAGCAACAGAGTGTTATTGAGAGAGTAAAAAGTGAAGGGATGAATTTTTTTTTTGCAATTTTTCAACTTTCCGAATGATTTACAAATTGAAATAGCAATGCGATCATTGCAGACGATCTTTTGCCTTCTTCATTTTAAAATTATTTTTTGTAATATTTCAATTAGCGATTAAAAAAAAAGAAATGAAATAAGGAAAAAAAGATAAAATAAGGTTTTCGTGCAGTTTTAAATTTGGCA
Organism: Mansonella perstans; assembly: GCA_037074765.1. NCBI lineage: Eukaryota > Metazoa > Nematoda > Chromadorea > Rhabditida > Onchocercidae > Mansonella > Mansonella perstans. The sequence goes on from JBAMDO010000456.1 coordinate 12,736, forward strand.
AATTCTCAAACTGATTTTTTATTTATTTATTTTGCTATTTCAATTCTCAATCCTTTCTTCCAAATTTGTAAAAAAGCGCAAATTTCAAATATTAATTTTGAATTTAAATTTGTAAATTGTATACACGATTTGTCTTCTATTCGGCAGTATTATTTGTGAAATTTGGATGCTTTGGAAAGATGACTAAATGTGATGGTAGTCAGTTTAACTAACAATGATTTCATGCTTACTCATGACTTAGATCTATTTGAGAAAAGGATAAGAAATCATTTGATGCTGTTCGTGAAGCATGGCTTTTTCTGCTGCATTATTATTACCAGTTATTGATTAATTAATTAATTATCGAATACAGTCACATATCATGTTGTGTTAATAAAAGCCATATACTATACATATATTTAAGCTTATTTAATTCACGGAAAAATTAAATAATGATAACGCTGATGATTAATAAAACAATTGACAATAAGAAACAATAATAGTAATCAAAAATTATAATAAAGATAAAGCGGAAGTAGAGTGACCGAAAAAAGTTACATTTCTTGAATGTATGATTATGGAAAAAGTAAGAGCAGCGAAAAAAACCGAAAAGTTAACATTTCACTTTTTTTTCGGCAATTTCTTTCGATGAAATGCAGTTACCTTTTATACCCTGGTGTACGTACATATGTATCAATTCATGTTAAATATTTGGGGAAAAAAGAAAAGAATTTCCACCGATTAGAAACTTTATAACTTTTTCCTTTCAAATAAACAGTATTTTTATGTTTGCTACAAAATACCGTAAATATTAATGAATGAAGAAAATGATGAAAGGACTTTATATGGTAGAAAGGAAAGCTAAAAGGAAAATTAAAAATTTACTTTCGAAATTTTGATTTAAATAAGATGTTTATAAATTAATATTTTGATACGAATAATGCATTAAAAACATATTTCCAAAATTTGACATGGCTTCAAAAATCAGTGATTTTCGATAATCAAAGTAAGGAACTTAATAATTGAATATTTGAATTTAAATGTGACAAAAACCTAATTACATTTTCAAACTTTGAAATCGAAATCATATCATAACACAATTATTGGTTAATTGTATTGCAACATTTGCTAATCGATTAGGATTACTTTGAATAATGACAATCATTCATTAAGTATTGTTTTAACAAAATACATTTCAAATTATCTTTGGAATAATTAAGCAAATAAATGTTAAATTTTTATTAAAAATAAAAATGTTAAGAATACTTCTTTATATCCAAATTTGAATGTAATAAATGAATTATCGAACAAAACTTACTGAAGAAAGAAAATGTATTCAGAAAAAATGCATTGTATGGCCTTTGAACTTTGATTAAGAAAACAAAAGTAAAAAGGGATTTGATTATGCAAGTCAAAAGAAAAAGGCGTCATCAAAATGCATCATCAAAAACAATGATTGAAGAAAGGAAATAAAGTTAAAATCTGAAAAGTACATAAGTGAAAGTTCAAAATGAATGATTTACATGTGCAACTTTGAGAAGGTATATCAATAATTCATTTTTTTTTAAATAAAAATCTTACTGTCAATTCTGATTCTTTTATTAATAATTCTGATATTTATTCGGGTTCTTATGTGTGATGGAATTTTGATATTAATTTATGTAAATTTCGAAATAATTTCAGTAAAATTATGACAATAGTTCGGATTAATTTAAATTACATTAAGAAACAAATAGAAAAAGATTTTTGAAAATTTTGCTACTTTTCAACAAACTATTGTATTTTTTCAACAAAAAGAAAATATAATTAATTTTTGAAAAGTAACAATTTATGGAAACAAAAAACTTTTTTTTATTATTATGCGTTATCATTGTGGTATAAGAGAGAGAAAAGAATAAAGATAAAAAAGGAAACAGCAGGTGGTGATATTATTATTAATACTATTATTATCCACAAAATAAATTTAGGACAGTCAAATGAAATTAAATAAAGAAAGAGATTAGTACTGCTGGATGCTAATATGATGGATTACTTAAGCGACAGTAGCGCCCTCCGCAGGGTGCAATGACTCCTTTCTCATATATTACAATCTAAAGGTAACCGATAAATCACCGTTGAAAATATTTCGTTACCTTTGATGATGCAATATATCCATGTTCTTCAAAATAAAGCTATCCTATCTGTACATTTTGGTACTAATTATGTTTGCTATAGAAATTAAATTTTAGATGGAAAGGAATTCTATATCAAATTTAATTACTAAATAATTATCGATATTCATCTGTTTTTTTATTAAAAGTTAGCATAGGTAAAAGAAAAAACAAAAAACAAACCTAAAAATTTTTTTCCAATTTTTTGATAATATAAAAATTAAAATGGAGCTTAAAATAAGAGAAAAAGTTGCAAATCAATTTAAGTGCTAGTTCGTTATCGGTAAATATTCAATATTTTTCCTTGCTAAAAGTTTACTAATGGAACAAAAAAATGAAAATCTGAAAAAAATTTCTTTTCATTATTTAAAGATTTTCATACTTATTATTACAGTTGTGTTCTGAGGAAAAAAATGATCTAAACCACTGAAATGAACTTCATTATTTCCTCTTCATTTGTATTGTCTATATTAAATTAACTTTTGTATGTGTAATTTCTCTTAAAGAGTTCTTATTTTTAGTATTTGAAATCACTTCGATTATTTTAATTATTTTTTAATTCTAACAAAAAACGTAGAATTTGAACTTTGTACCATCTTAATTTAATGAAAAAAGTAAATTTAATAAATCAAATTTAATAAATTATCATAAATCATCATGTACAATGCAACACAAATCCTTTCTTTCCTGTTTGACACTGTCACCAATTTATCGTGCAGCCATTAACAAAAATGCTTTATCAGCAATTTTTAAAACATTTTGTAATAATTCATTGAGTGACATGTCGTGTGAAAGTAATGTAATATTGCTGCATTAAATTGCACATTAGCCAAATTCATAATTCATTGAAATTGAAAGTATATGGAAATCTTTTGTCAAAATTTATTAATTTAACAATTTTGAAGTGAAATGATTCAGTAAATCTTTCGGTAAACTTTGCAATAAAAAAGATTTCAAATTTTATTTTATTCCAAAAAAGTTTTGCTATTTTTATCAACAAAAAACTAAACATTATCAGAGTAGATTTTTAAGAAAAAGATCATTATTCTCATTTAGGATAATGTCAATAATAATTAAATAACATATTTGCTACTTCCTTTATATTATCCACTTTTTTTAAATCCAAAAATGATAATAATTAATACTAAAGTTTCGACCAGAAGAACACTGAATATCATGTAATTAATTTTCGAAATTTCATTTTTTTTCATCACAGATATTTTAATTACATTATCAAATTATTGAATTTATTTAGTTTCGAAACTGAAAAAGGCAGAGAGAGAGAGAGAGAGCAAGAGAGTGAAAAAAGAAGGAAAAAGAGAATGATAAGCGATAACATTATCCGATAAAAATTTGCGCAATGATTTTTCATATTTTTGATTTTCAAAAAGTATGCTATACGACATTATGTGCGTATCCGGTTTATTTAATCAGAAAATATGAGGAAAAAAGAAAAGACACCCTTTTATAACATCAATTACTATTATTATTCAATTTTACTGTTCACTGAAGCTAACTAAAAAGCTCAATAAATAAACCTTTACTTTGTTAATGTCAATTGAATTCATTGATCCATTAAATTTACATAAAAGCATATAGGTTCACATATTCTTAAACTCAAATATCGCAATCAATTCGCAATTTACAACATACATTTTTCGTGGAAAATGTATTAAAACCATTTCCGGTTTTGACTTCCCATTCAAAAGTTACTTCAGCGGTTAATAACTTTACTAATCGAGTGAAATGAATAGGGAGAGTTGTTAATATTTTTAAAAAGTTAATTGAATTACTTGTCATTATTTAAGAAATTAATTGAATTTAATACTTATGTAGAAAAGGATAACTTAATAATAACAAAAAAAAACCAAAAAAAAACGATGACATTTAGCAAAAGAGAAGACGTGCGAAACTTTATAAAATTTGAAACAAATTTTAACAAATTTAACGAAGTTTCCAATGGAACTATTTCATTGTTATACGTGATGTGTAAGTGTTTTTTTTTTGCATCATGAAATGAATAGGTACAATTGTTGATATTTTAAAAAAATTAATATAATTATGCTTGTTAATAAAGTTTCTTTATTTTTAAAATCTTTTATTCCTATTGTCATAGACCAAAAAAAAAAAAAAAAAAGAAAAACAATAATGGAGTCCTCAATTATTATCGGATAATTATCAATTATTCGTTAATTAATGAACGATTACTTTTTGAGGAGTTAACAAATGAGATATTATGTTGATGATTACAACAGAAATTAAAATAAATTAACTTTGTCAATCTTTTTATTTTTCGTTTAATTCTTATACTGAAATTTACTACTCAGAAATTTGATTTCATCAATGTTCAATTGGTTCGGTTCATATCAGATTTAATTGTGTTCCTTATGAATAATTGCTTGATTTTTCAGATTGAACATTTAATTTTAATGAAATCATGCTATAATGATTGTTAAAGTATTAAAATTGTGTAATTACTGCAATGCCATTTTATATTTATGGTAAGGTTAAGGAGGAAAGATGAAGAAGAAGAAGTAAAAAGCTCAAAGAAGGCGGAAGTACGCTTCAGTCTGTTGCATTTATTCAATTCAATTTACATCCTTGTCTTCTACCTTGACCAAATAAATCCTTCCATATGTATTTATACATTCTTTTACCTATTAATCTTACCTCATTTACTCGACCTTTCTCCTTTCTCAATTCTTCCATTCCTCTCAATCACTTCAAAATCTTTTATTACCACTCTCATTACTATTCCTATTATTAATATCCTGGCTAACAATATTTCATTTTGGTAATAAATAAAAGGGACAAGCATAAATACGCAATTGTTCCAACGAACAATTGGCCAGAAAAGATAAAGTGAGAAATTAAAAAAAAAAAAAGAAAGGGAGAATAAAAAAAGAAAAGATGACAATAATAAATAGGAAAAAGAAAAAAGAATAGATGTCATAAATAACGAAGTGTAAAATTTCTCTCATTTTTAAAAAGTTTAAAATATTTA
>JBAMDO010000457.1:0-17612 GCA_037074765.1 Mansonella perstans
GGATATACATTGAGGAATCTTCCTCTTCCCCTTCGTTGCTTTTTTTTTCATTTCTGTCTGTATCGTCTTTAAAAATTTCCACCAACTGATCCATTGTTATACAAATGCTAAAATAGTATGAAAGTTTCACCATATTAAAGCTCCTCATACTAGCACCAACTGCAGGACTGGAAAAAGTGTCGCTTCCGACAATTAAGAGATTTCTCTTCAGTAAGTTGTAAAATAGCATGACGTCTTTTTTTTTGTGATTTCTTCTGCTTGTTGGTGTCACAATTCCTTCATATCCACTACAATATTTTAGAAGAGAGGTTTCGTTACTATAGTAATGCCTATTGGCTTAATGGTCTAATTCCAACTTAATCTCGGTATTGAAATTCGCAGATTACAGCTTGCGAACGGCAGAAGGGAGAACTCAAAAGAGCAAACACTAAAACTTTAGTGGCCGATGCGTCTAATATTGAAGCTAGCACGAGTAAAACTTTAAGCTGCAGAATTTCATCATCATCAAACAGTCCTCTCAGTGGGCAGAAATCATTAGTTAGTACGAGTTCGAGGCCCAAATCATTTCTTCAATCACTCTGAATTTAATTAAAGTTTTGATGAGAAATAAACTATTCTGATACAAATAATACAAAATTCTTTACTTTTTTTCACATCAATTCCAGAATTAGAAAACATTATCTCAGTGTAATTTTAACCTATTCTAATCTACCGAACAAACAATTTTTCCAGAGCTTTCAGGAACCCATTTCTGATTCATTGTTATTCGGGTTTTCCAATTTAAAATTTGTTTTCCAACTTTTTTGGAACCGTATCTTTTGATTTCAAGCCTTTGTTCGAAATGATTTTCAAAATGATGATGATAGTTTGCGTATTTCTATAAAGTTGCTAATGCTGGACACTGAAATTTATTCGAATTTGCATATTTTGCAAACCTACAAGAATCGAGTATAGTGTTAATGTTCATTTTATTTCAGCGAATAACTGCATTATCAGATCATCGCGCAAAGGCAAGCGAGCCTTGCCAAAGTAAACGGCTGAACATTATGCAAGAGGTGCCGAAGATTGTTAATTATTTTGAATTTTTCTTTTATTGTTTTATTCAAGTTAATGTATTGTTTTTCTTCTTATTTCACCCCGTGATCATAAATTCTGAACAGATGAAGCTATTGATACCACTGCCACGGAAGATTTAGTCTATTCATCAAGTAATATAGTTATCAACAGAGATTGCAGATCTAGTCTTGATTTGATGATTTTTCTGATAAGAATTTAGAAACTTATTGAAGAAAATTAATGTTTGCTCTTGCAGTGAATGATAACATGCGAGGAAAAGCAGCAAGATCAGCTAACTTTTGCAAGGAGACATCGATTTGCAACAGCTATTATTAATGACAGAGAGATGTGCATTTCCAAACCTATCTGCTGCAACAAACACAGCAAATATGTATGTCGCGGGAAGATAGTTGTTCCTTCTAATGTTCTGCTTTGAAATTTGCTTTTGTAATTCTTTGCAGATTGCAGTTTCTGTTTTTTATTTTCTGCTTGAAATAAATTTATTTTACTTTGTAAAATTTCTGAATTGAAAGTGTAACTGTACCAATGAGAAATTCATAACAAAGCTAGTAATTCTAAGCAAAATGCGAATGCAAAAAATTGAAATAGAAAGAAAAAGAATTCGTCAAAGAATGAAAAAATTGAAGTAATTGAAAGCAATTTTAAAAAAATTCTAAAAAATTTAAAAATTTCATTCATAAAATATTCGAATTACTTCAGGAATATTTTTAGATCAAAATTAAAGCATAGACAATATTGATCCGTCAATTTTATTTTGAACTAATTTGCATATTTTACTTTCTAAATACCAATACTTCAAGCTAACAAGGTAAATTTCAGAAAAAAAGCAAAGAGTGGAGGAAGTGATTCCAAAAGTAAAATTTCATTCCTTAAAGAAATTTCTTAATTTTAAAATCCAACGTTAAAGTAAAAAATTCCAACTTTGAAAATTTCGATTTCACTTATTAATTTGGAATATTACTTTCGAATTCATTCTATATGCAAATTTTCGACAATGTTTATAGGTTTGCTGAGTAATGATCAGCGACAGAACGCGAATATGTTGCGCCTAGAAGCGGCTGCTGCTGCGGCAGATGCGGGAACGATAAGGAACCTATTAGGCTCATTCTTTTTTCTTTTGAAAATTTATGTAGTTTTTTTCATTTCGAAAACTTTTATTGAGAGTCTACGATAAAGCGCAAAATTAAAAGTGTTCTTACAAATCACTTTATTCCTTGTTGAAAGATTATCTAAATTTCAAAAGTAAAATTAAATAAAAGAGTTCACATCGACAAAAGGCGATAATGCAACCGCAGTTGGCATTATGAACAACTGTAAACCGAAATTATCTGGAGTTCCATCAACGTCTGCTACAGCGGAGGCAGTTGCTATCAGTGCTCCAAATATCTTTTTTATTGATAATAAGGACGGAAAAAACAAAAACACGATCAGTATTTAGGGAATCATTCTTCATTTAATGATACAGCCGCATCTACTGGCGAAAATATTGTTAACTCTGGTCATTTTCCATTATTTCTTGTGAATAATTATTCATGCTCGGTTTTCCTCTAAAGTTGTTTTCTCTCGTTGTAAGTGCATTTTTTCATTTTGAAAAGCAGTGAGAAATCTCAAGATATTCTTCTTCGTTATTGACTTTTATCATATGGCATAGAATCTTTAGGGACCGAATATCAAAAAATAAGTCATAATTGTCGCGAAATTCATATTCATAACGCGAAATTCCATAGGGTTTAAATCTGATTGTATTAACGGCTTTTATGAGCCACCTAATTAATTTCGTAATGTTTAATCTCTTTGTTCCAATTATAAGCTGTCAAACTCTTTAAACTAACAAAGAGGCAGCTGCAATTAACATCTTATTAACCAAAACCATTCTGTAACTATGTCGAAATCCTTTGTTTGATGCTTATGCTTACATGCAATATATTGTACCTTCTCAACCAAGCTTATCTGTACAAAGGATTTCATTTTTTATGATCTTTAGTTTCTTATAACTCAACTCATTAATACAAGTTTTCTCCGCCTACAATACTCAGTATAAACTCTCAATCATCCCAAAAGACCATATTTTTTGGAATTTGTTCACATCCACGGCTACTGGTTCTATTCTCTTCATCATTACCGCTTTTATTATATTAATGTTACTATTAAATGCGCGTTCTACATAATTGTTACATTATTCTCGCGTTATCCAATTATTCTAATAAATGATTTAATTACCAAGTTTGAGGTGCGAACACAATTCAACTCAACGCAACTCAACACAACGGCTTAATTACCCAAGTTTGAGGTGCGAACACAATCCAACTTAACGCAACTCACACAACGGTTTAATTACCCAAGTTTTGTTTCCGCAACTCAACCTAACACACATTCGTGATCAAATCATTAAAGAATATTGGCTAAGAGTTGACCTCTCACACAAAATTCACGACATAAATTTTTTGGTGCCGAGGTGAGGTGACGATGTCAAGTAACATAACAGCCAATATACATCAGCAAAAAAAAAGGTTGGTTTTTCTTCTTCAAGAAATCAAGTCCCTGAAGTTTGAATCTCCGGATCCAAACGCATCACTAAAACAACAGGGAAACGTTTATGAAACGAGGAAAGAGGTTCTCGCGGATAAGATAGATAGAATACAGTTATGCGTTGATTCACTCGGAAAAAGCAAACGACAAGTGGTTCAACTACCTTCAAACAATCCCGCAACGAAAAGAAAGGAAGAAGAAAAAACTTATGAAACAATCACGGAAGGTGAAAACGGATTATTCCGAATAATACAGAGGGAAAGGAAGCGCTAATAACGCTGACAAGAGACAGGAGAAAGCCGAACAAAATTGGAACAGCTATTAATGGAAATAAAGGCAAAGAGTAAGAAACTGAGAAATTAATTTCTCCCTCAAACCTTTCTGTCAATCTTCCTCAATTATCCTTACCTACCTTCAATGGTGACCCTAGACAATGGCGACAATTTTGGAGCAGTTTCAATGCAGCAATCCATTCATAAACAATTCCGGAAATCCAAACCTAAATTACTTGTATTCGTGTCTGAAGGATAATGCTCTACAGGCTGTATCAGGATACGATATAGCACCGGAAAACTATAAGTAATCATGCAACTACTCAAAGAAAATTATGGCGACCCTTCAACAATATCGGCACTACTGTATCACGAACTCCAGTCTATTAAAAGAGATGAAAAGGATTGGATTACAATCGTCAAGAATATCGAAAGAGTGTTGCGCACTGGAAGCTTCAGGAGAAAACTGGAGCATTCAAGTATGAAATTACAATAGAAAGCAAGCTGCCATCTTACATTCTGGAGAAAGTATATACCAAAAAACATTAGATATGCCTTGGTCAATTGCGAAATTAAGGGATTTCTTGTTAAAGACGGCTAAAGTGAATCAACAAGTAAAGAGAGTCACAGTTCATCACCCGTGCTGACAATAAACTTACAATTATCAATCCGAACAAAAGCGAAGATACGACTCGGGAGGAACTTCAGCATTATCAACAATACGAACTAACCAAAACTCACCACAACGTACAATAATTAAAAAGAGACCATGCATATTTTGCACTGGAGACCACTGGGATAGCGATTGCGACGCCTATCCTACTGTTCGAATAAATCGCCTCAAGATGCTGAAGAAATGTATAGTTTGTTTTAAAGACAATCATATGGGAGAAGGATGTAAAGTGAAAAAACAATGTTCTACTGCAAAGCTTCGCATAACAGTGCGGTGTGTGAAAAAAGAAGCATATCTACTTCACAAGAAGAGTAAATTCAGAAGGAAAGGAGTGTTCGACAACACTCTACAGTTCAACATATGCGACTCGAACAATACAACAAGAGAAACTTTACTTTATGTAAAGAGATAGATGTCTACAATCCGTCGCAACCCCAAAGACAACAAAAAGCCTTAGCATTATTTGATATAGGCTCACAACTGTCCTTTATCTCCAAGAAATTATCTCATCAATTGAGACTAACTGAGTCAGAAAAACAAACTATGATGATAGCTCCTTTTGATACGAGGAAACCAATGGAGTGTCCCACTTCTCACACGGAATTGAAGGTACGAACTGAAGACAACGAAGTTATATCGTTGTGCGCTAATGTAATCGAATACTTAACAAACGAACTACAGGTGGTTGAGATAACAAAGGAATTTCAATTCGATGATTTAAATAACCATTGGGGAAAGCCCGACATACTCATTGGAGCGGACTATTTCTTCAAGTTTATAAATCTACAAGATCTCAAAGAGTTAAAATCAGGACATATATTAGTCCATCTAAGGTTGGCCCTATGATTGTTGAAAGTGGTGATATTAACAAACTTTGGAAGAATAACAGTTATCCCACAGGGATAATATGCTCAGCTAATGCAACCCTCCAATTCAGAATTAGAAAAATTCTGGAAATTAGAAATGATCGGCATTCAAGAATCCCCCACAGTAGATGATGATCATCAAGCTATAAAACATTTTGAACAAACCATCGTTATAATGGATGGAAGATATCAAGTACGTTGGCCGTGGAAAAGCTCCACACAAAGACTAATCAACAATTATGGATTATGCCATGGACGTTTGAAATATCTAGTTAAACGTCTACAACTCCAATCACTTCTTCATGTATACGACAAGACAATCAAAGATCAATTACAAACCGGAATAGTTGAAGAAGTACCTCAGAATGATGAGGTTGGTGTTATACATTATCTACCACATCACGAGGTGCTAACCCTGGCAAAAATACAACCAAATTAAGAATAGTTTATGACGCTTCAGCACGTCACAAAGGATTTAAAAGCCTAAACGACATATTGTATCGAGGTCTAGTACTGCTACCAGATTTAGTTGATATATTACTCCGTTTTCGAACGATGAGGATAGTGATAACTGCTGATGTCGAAAAGGCATTCTTACAAATAGGGCTACAAGAAGAAGAAAGGAATTGTACACGATTTCTTTGGTTAAATAAGATAAAAGAAGAAGTCTGCGACGAGAATATAAAAAGTTACCGCTTCAAGAGAGTTCCCTTTGGAGTGATATCATCCCCTTTCTTGTTAGCAGCGACTCTTAACTACCATCTAGAAAATTATGGTAGTGAATTAGCTGGAGAAATCAGAAAGAATCTATACGTGGACAATATCACTATATCGGCAGAGAATACTGAAGAGGCATTGTACAAGCATGAGAAAATGAAGATAATTTTTGAGGAAGCCTCAATGAATGTGAGGGAATTCCTTTCAAATGAAAAGGATTTCAACAAACGAATATCTTATTCCGACTTAAACCAAACAAACAAACAAAACTTTCTTGGACTTAACTGGAACCATGAAAGGGATCATATAGATGTTATATTAAAACCATGGCGAGGAAAGGATTTAACAAAAAGGACCATTTTACAATTCATCGCCTCTCAATATGATCTCTGGGCCTTTTAGTCCGGTAATGATCAGATTCAAATTGTTTATTCAATACCTATGGCGAGAAAATATTCCATGGGATCAATCCTTAAATGAAACATATAAACAAAAATGGAATCTGCTCATTACTGAATGGCCAACAAATGTAATAGGACTACCAAGATTTGTGAAGGAATTCTCAGTGCCAACAGAATTTCACATGTTCACGGATGCGTCCAAAGTTGCTTATTCCGCAGCTGTTTATGTACGAAAAGTTTTACCTGGAAACCCTGTAAGATCATTCTTGATCTTTGCTAAATCTCGAATTGCTCCAATCAAAGGTATATCGATACCCAAACTTGAGTTATTATCTGTATTGATTGGAGTAAGAGCAGGCCAGTTCGTATTAAAGCAGCTACAAAAGGAAGATTATCCCGTTACTTTATGGTCAGATTCAAAATGTGCTCTCTTCTGGATTACAAATTATACGAAATTGCTTCCACGATTTGTGCAAAATCGAGTGGAAAAGATTCGAAAATCCAGATTCAACTTAAGATATGTCCCTAGCTTGGACAATCCAGCTGATATAGCTACAACAGGAATTTCACCAATCAAACTTCGCAATAACGAGCTATGGTGGAATGGTCCGCAATGGTTGAATGGACCCGAATCGAAATGGCCTAATTGTAAGTTCGTTTATGAAGCTGATGATGAATTCGAACAAGCAATTATAGCAAAAATATCAACGGTTCCACACCCAACTGAGGAGAAGGCGATAACTCAATTTATTGATGTACACCGCTTTAGTAAATGGACAAAATTAGTAAGAGCGGTAGTATGGGCGCTTAGATTCATTAAACAAATTCATCGAAGAGGATTACCTTGGCTCAAATTATTATCTATCAAAGGAATCAATATGACTCAAAACGATTATCAAATAGCAACCAGTGTCGCGAAACTCGCGAAAATTAAAATAAATTTTATACAAATTAAAAGGAATGGTTTCCATGATTCATTATTTATCTCATTTACATATTTTAGAGTTATTTCCTACCAAATTCAAATGTGTTTTTTCTTTTTCCCCAGATATTCGTGTTCCGGTTATACAGTAAATTCTTTTCCTAACAATCACTCCAAATGTTCATTCAAATTCTCATCCTGAATTTCTCATTATCATACTTATATGTTAATTAGATCTAAAGTTTCCGGTGTAAACCACTCCTTCTTCTAGTCTATATAAACTGTACTTAACTCACAATCTTCATTCCAAGACATTCTAAGGACTCCAGTCTTGCTCAAGCTTTATTCGCTATTCTACTGTTTACTATTCACTTTATCTTTCGTTCTAAAAAAAGGGTTCAATTACCCAAGCCGAGGTGTTTTGCACTACAACGAACACACTCTGCTCACACACGATTGCGCTCAACAAAAATTTCCCGACAGATTTGGTGCCACGGACCAGGAACGGACGGAATGTCCTCATCAATCGTCAATCAGCGCAACCAGCAATCGGCAGGATAGTCGAACTTCTGAAGGAAATTAACGAACTCGATCTAACACAGCCAGATCGGAACCTCTCCCCAGAAGAACAAAACAAACAATACGAAACGAAGAAACGTATTGTTCGAAACAAGGCGAAACAATTGGAGATGTACGCCGGTAACTTGGAAGCGATCAACGATAAGTGGCTAACTCTCATACAGCAAACGACAATAGCGACGAAAAGGAAGGAAGAAGAAGAGAAGTATGAGAGGATGGTCACTGACAAACAGGGAATCCTGCACATGATTAATAAGAGCAAGGAAGCAATCATTATCCTTGACTCTTATTATAACGACTTCGAATTAGCAATCAAAAAGGAGGAGTCATCGTCCACGAGGGAGAGGGAAATGGCCAATCCCTCACCTGTTTGCCATTCAACAATAAACCTACCCAAGTTACCACTTCCAACATTCAGTGGCGACATCAAATTATGGAGGGAATTCTGGAATAGCTTCAACGCAGCTATTCACCTCCAGGAAATATCCAACATTCAAAAGCTCACCTATCTAATATCATGTTTAAGGGGTGAAGCACTGGAAGCTATAAGAGGGTTCGACGTAGCTCCAGAAAACTACGAATTGATAAGGCAGGTGTTAACCGACAAATATGGTAACCCTGCAATTATCAAAAAATCATTATACTCCATTCCATCCAACGGAACGACAAGGAATGGAAAGCAAAAGTCGAAGCAATGGAAAAGATTCTTCGACAACTAGAAGCAATGGGGGACATACTGGAACATCCCATCATTGAATCGACGATCGAAAACAAACTACCACCATGGATCTTGGATAAAGTCTACCAGGCGAAGAAAGAAACAGCATCATGGTCGGTAAGTAGCTTACGAAAATTCCTAATGGAAATAATCCTTAGAAGCGAGGACGTAAGCAGAAGCCAAAACCCTCAACAAGGACCAAGCCCAAAAGGATTGGTTCAAAAACCTCATCAACAACCGATCTCAAAAAGAGCGGTTCACTTTCAAAGGGAGAGAGAAACCTCTGCCCTAACTATCACAAAACAACCAAACGAGGTAAAACCTCCTCAGGCTGGTAAGAAATCAAAAGGCAATAAGGAGAAAAGACCTTGTACCTTTTGCAATAAAAACCATTGGGACAACGAATGCCCAAATTACGCTACGGCGAAACAACGATACGATCGCCTGAAGGACCTCAAGGCATGTATCAACTGCTTCAGTAAGGAGCACGCAACAAGCGATTGCAATCGAAGGAAACGAACATGTTTCCATTGCAATGGCGATCACAGGACGGCATTGTGCCACAAAATTTATTGCTCGACCAAAAATGGATCAAGCAAACAAGAATCAAACTCAACAATCATCATCAACTCACTGAACCAGCCAGTTAATCATCAAGGTAAGAGGGTTTTGTTAATATGTAAGGAAATCGAGGCAGTCAACCCCAGCAAACCGGAGAATCATGAAGAAGCCATGGTACTCTTCGATCTGGGGTCACAATCTTCATTTATCACGAAGAAGTTAGTTAGCCGTTTGCACTTAACGGAAAATGCAAAGGAAGACTTAAAACTTTTTTCCTTTGGCAATCAATTACCCAAGGTTTACCAAACTAATAAGGTAAACGTGGGAATAAGAAGTCCGGAATCTAAAATTATAAATATTAATGCCTGTGTATTAGATTACCTCACGGATAGACTACAAATTATTACTCCAACATCCTACGACATGAGCTCCATCACACGACAAAAACAGTTGGACGAGTCGGATGGATATTGGAGACGACCAGACATTATCATCGGACTGGACTACTTTTTTAATTTCCTGCTACCGAACAAAGCCCACAGCATGTTATCAGGTTTCCACCTACTTCATACCAAAGTAGGACCGATAATAACAGGCTGTGGATACATCAACATGACGTGCAAACCTGACAGTATCAACTCCGTTAATGTGACCACTGTCACCAAACAAGACATCGATCAGTTTTGGAAGTTGGAAGTAATCGGAATCCAAGAACAACCAACTGATCAAGACGACGAGAAAGCATTGGAGCAATTCAAAAATCGCATCACAATGAAAAATAAACGGTATCAAGTATGCTGGCCATGGAAAGATATAAAGGCTAGCTTGCAAGACAACTACGGTCTTTGTTATGGACGGCTCAAAACGCTCGTCAAACGTCTTCAAGCAAATCAATCCCTGCTTGAACGTTACGACAGAACAATCAAGGAACAACTCTTATCAAATGTAATCGAAACAGTAACGGCAAATATGGATCAAGAAGGCATCATCCATTACTTGCCTCATCACGAAGTACTCACGCCGGCAAAGACAACAACAAACTTACGGATTGTTTACGATGCATCCGCACACGTCAAGGGAGAAAAGAGCCTCAACAACATGCTATACCGCGGCCTTATCACATTACCTGAATTAGCGGGTGTTTTACTCCGCTTCAGGGTAATGAAGAATGTGATAGCCGCCGATATAGAAAAGGCCTTTCTACAAGTGGAATTACACCCATCCAAAAGAAACTGTACCCGTTTCTTATGGATAAAAGATATCCAAGGAGACACCACACCGGAAAATCTAATATGCTATCGGTTTCAGAGAGTTCCATTTGGCATCATAGCGTCCCCGTTTCTACTTTCAGCCACGCTTAATCATCATTTGGAGAACTACGGGAGCAAAACCGCTTTAGAAATCAAGAAAAATCTGTATGTCGATAATGTTTTATTATCAGCAAGCGGAACCGAGGAAGCACTCCAAATCTACAAGGAAACGAAGGACATCTTCAAAAATGCCTCAATGAACATACGAGAATTCTTCTCAAATGACAAAGACTTCAATGAACTCATCCCTGAAAACGACCGAGCAAAGGTAAGTCAAATTAAAAAGATCCTTGGTATCCATTGGAACCCAGTCACTGATTCTATTGAAATAATTTTAAAACCATGGAATAACCAAATCCCAACAAAGAGGACAATCTTACAATTTATCGCTTCGCAATACGCTTCGCAATACGATCGCTTCGCTTCGCAATCGCTTCGCAATACGATCCTCTGGGATTTTTAAGTCCATTAACGCTACCACTCAAACTTTTCCTACAAACTCTTTGGAAAAGAAAACTATCCTGGGATCAGTCACTGGAAAATCATGAAATTGAAACGTGGGAATTGCTCATAAGCCAATGGCCAACAAAGGTCAGAGAAATCCCACGTATTGTAATCGATCCCGATCGACTACAACAATTGAACATTCATGTCTTTACGGACGCATCCACCAAAGAATACGCGACAGCAATCTATGCAAAACAAGATGCAAATACATCTTTGATTTTGCAAAATCGCGTATAGCTCCTATAAAAGGTATGACAATACCTAAACTAGAACTGCTAGCTATCCTAATTGGAGTACGAGCAACCAACTTCATCATCAAACAATTAGAATCGAACAAGTAGGAGTCACATTGTGGTCAGATTCCCGATGCGCACTCCAATGGATCAAAAACCGATCAGGACTCCTACCCAGATTCATACAAAATAGAATCGACGAAATCGACGAAATATGTCAAAATTCTCATACCGATATGTGCCAAGTAAATGTAACCCTGCTGATATATTAATAAAGGGATATATATGTCTCCAACCCAACTAGCAATGTTCGAGCAATGGTGGGTTGGTCCGCAATGGTTGAAGGAAGACGAATCCAATTGGCCATATTGGAAACACAATTTCAAAGAAGAAATTGAAGAAGAAGAAGCAATCGAAATAACCGCCGCCGAGGTCACAACTCACCTCAACGAAAATTTTAAACTAATAGAGGTAAGCCGTTTTAGTAAATCGCTAAAATTAGTACGGACAACTATCCGAGTCCTTAAATTCATTAAACTCACGACGAAAAGGAAATTCGAATGGTTACAACCACTCTCGGCTGCAAACGGACGGTTCACAACCGAAGACTATAAATTAGCAGAGTGGGTACTATTCAAGCAAGCACAAGCAGGACAAATCACAGAGGAAGAAAGGGAGAAATGGAAACTGTATCGCGACGATAAGGGAATATGGAGATCTCTGAGCCGGTTAGAAAACTCAGAATTAGATAGGAGCAGCAAACACCCTATCTATCTCCCAAGACACAATTCAATAACCGAGACAAAGGCATCATGAGGACTTACTTCATGCTGGAGTTGCCCACACGTTAGCAGAAATGCGACGTAATTTCTGGGTACCGAAAGGCAGAAGTGAAGTCAAACGAGTCCTAAACAATAGAGCTTGCAAAAGATGGACTACAAAGCCATTTGAGCTTCCGGAAATGCCCAGTCTCCCAGAAGAAAGGGTCACTCGGTCTAGAACCTTCGCACACATAGGTCTATTTTGGCTCTCTCTCTGTTAAAACGAAGACGGGTATAACAAAACGATGGGTAGCTCTGTTTACGTGCTTCACTACCAGAGCTGTTCATCTAGAATTAGCTGATAATTTATCAGCCGAATGTTTCTTGGACATCTTTAGAAGATTCATCGCTCGACGAGGATGTCCAGAATCGGTCCTAAGCGACAATGCAAGCCAGTTCCAACTCGTCTTCAAAGTAATCAAGGAACAGAATTCCGAACTAACAAACTTCCTCATGAAAAAGGGATGACATGGAGAAACATCATACCAAAGGCTCCTTGGAACGGAGGAATCTACGAAAGACTCATCGGCCTAACAAAAAGGGCCATAAGGAGAGTTATTGGCAGAAGGCTACTGTGGGAGAGAGAGTTAGTAACTCTCATAATAGAGATCGAGGGAATACTCAATACTCGACCTCTGACATACGTAAATTGCGACAACCACGTAATTATACGTCCAATCGATTTCCTCTCCCCTGATGCCTCGCTAGTAACTCCCCTCACCAACATGGACGACCAAGAGGAATTTGTTCCTCACAAACCCAACAACAAGCAGATACTTATCCGATACTGGTTAAATACACTCAAAGTCTTGGATCTATTCTGGGAGATCTGGAGACGCGAGTATTTAACCAGTCTCAGAGAAAGAACACAAAAGTTTCATACATCTCCCAGAAATGTAGAAACCAGGATACCACGCGAAGGGGAGATTGTATTAGTCAACGAACCTAATATCCCTCGTGGTATGTGGAAACTAGCAAGGATCAAAGAAATCAAGGAAGGCAAGGATGGGAAGGCGAGAAGTGCCATCATCGAGACATCACAAGGAAAGGTCCTCACCAGACCAATAAATGTTTTGTATCCTCTAGAAGTCGAGGATAACGAAACTGCTCAAGAATCAGCTCCTCAGGACCCAACTCCTCAGGACCCAACTCCTCAGGACCCAATCCAAACTATCGAAGCAGAAGAGTCAATTGCTACAAGAACCAGAGCAGCCATTCGGAAACGGAACGAACCACAACCGATTTCCAAGACAATGATGAACTGTCTTTATATTATGGCGCTCATTCTCATCACTACAGTCGAATCAAACGCTAAACAAAACTGTAGATGGATTACAGGTACCCTTTTCAACATGCCGCAAAGGTGGAACTATGACGAAATCACCCACCAAAACATCATCTTAACACAAGTCATAGTTTACACGCGGACACACGCAAGGATACCTGCAATCAAGTGTAGCAATGTCACGAGAACGGTCTGTACCAAGGCCTTCTTACGACTATCCTTATCAGTAGTTTCAGATGAAACTACCACTTCTCCCATACCTTACCATTTATGCACAAATTTATACGACCAAAGAGAATCAACCGAATCACCGTTAAAGAGAGTTAAACCGAATAAATGGACAACGAACAACAATGTCCAATATTCCTACGGTTGGCTCGGAACTAGATGTCAAGCTACCACTAATTACGTGGTAGAAGAAGGATCACTCCTCCTTTGCGACGGCAAAGGACTACTCTCAGATCTCGATGATACAAATCACTGCCTAACCCAAAGTGGTAAGTGCGTATTGCAGACCAGTATCATACTATGGGACAACACACAGGCAACCAGTAAATGCCTCTACAAAAGAATTGGGAGATACAACGCTCAAATATACGAAAATCACGTGATGATAGATGATCTGCAAACATCACTCACATTCGAGAGGAACGAGAAGATGCAAGATACAACTTGTAAGTTTTCTAAACCTCATCTTATGAATGGAGGAGACATAATCATCGATGAAGGAGTCGATCAAGGGCAATCAACAAGTACAGTGAATTCGGATTCCAAGGATCAGCTAATCATGAAAGAACTAAGCAGGAAGGAGGAAACCGAAATAAGTAAATTTGATCCTGAAAATATTAAGTTTCAATATATTTTTGATATTACAAATTTACAACTTAAACAACAATTAATTGAGACACAACGACGAAGTTATGAAAATAGAAATAATCTATTACTCCTAATAGAATGGCTATCAACCAGTGACCTGACCTTAGCAGCTAAATTATTAGTCCAGAGAAGTGATATTATAGCTAACAGGGTTAATGACAGGTTATATATAGCACCCTGTAATATTAATAATTCCGAATGGAAAAGGGTCGAATTCAAAGCAGGCATCGTCAGTAAACTTGAAGTCGAAAGAATCGACGCGGAATTAGAAATATTGGCACAAAGACACGAAATCATCAACTTGAAAACCGATCTACCGAAGTCAAAGTTACTTTGGACCGAAGTAGAACAGCAAGGAGAAGAACTAATCGAACAGATAACAATACAATTCGAGAAAACGACAAAAACCATAGAAGAAGAATTAACGCTTATAATAACTCATTGGAAACTTATTGCTATCGGTGTATGCAATTTCGTAATTTTATTTATGGTAATCGTTATAGAATTGAAATTTAAACTCATTAACTTCATTTTTCATTTTTTATGTATCAAAAGTACAAAGCCCACGGAATCCATTCCTATGAGAATAGTCCAAGTTCCCCTAAATGAACACGACAGTAGAAATCCCTATAATAATTATATTCCTCTATCATATAATCCAATTATACATTCATCAAACCCAGCAACTCCCCTCTCTCCGGAATGTCGCGAAACTCGCGAAAATTAAAATAAATTTTATACAAATAAAAGGAATGGTTTCCATGATTCATTAGTTATCTCATTTACATATTTTAGAGTTATTTCCTACCAAATTCAAATGTGTTTTTTTTTCCCCAGATGTTCGTGTTCCGGTTATACAGTAAATTCTTTTCCTAACAATCACTCCAAATGTTCATTCAAATTCTCATCCTGAATTTCTCATTATCATACTTATATGTTAATTAGATCTAAAGTTTCCGGTGTAAACCACTCCTTCTTCTAGTCTATATAAACTGTACTTAACTCACAATCTTCATTCCAAGACATTCTAAGGACTCCAGTCTTGCTCAAGCTTTATTCGCTATTCTACTGTTTACTATTCACTTTATCTTTCGTTCTAAATAAAGGGTTCAATTACCCAAGCCGAGGTGTTTTGCACTACAACGAACACACTCTGCTCACACACGGTTGCGCTCAACAAAAATTTCCGACAACCAGATTGTTGATCCGACAAGCGCAATCAGCGCATCTAACAGATAAAGAGAAGAAAAAATGGAATTTACTTCAACATAAACCTAATGACTTATGGAGATCAGGTAGCCGCCTAGAATATTCAGAGTTAGATGAGAACAGCAATATCCTATCTACCTACCAAAAGATCACTACGTGACTAAACTTATCATCACGCAGCAACATGAGGCGCTGCATCATGCCGGAATTTCACATACGTTGTCTGAATTAAGACGTAAATTTTGGATACCAAAGGGAAGAGCCGCAATAAAGCGTATATTATCTATGTATACGACCTGTAAACGGTGGAAGGCCAAACCATTCAAACTACCGGCAATGCCAAATTTGCCTGAAACCCGAGTAAAAAGATCTAGACCATTCGAACAAGTAGGTCTAGATTACTTGGGACCAATCCTAGTCAAATCGACAATCGATAGAGTAAAGAGATGGATCGCTCTCTTCACATGTTTTACTACGAGAGCTGTGCATCTGGAATTAGCCGAGGACTTATCCGCCGAAATCTTCTTACATGTCCTAAGAAGATTTGTAGCTCGACGAGGATATCCAAAATTAGTCTTAAGTGACAACGCGAGTCAATTTCAACTCATCTTTAAAACAATAATGGAAATAAGCTCCAACTTCCTAGCAGAACATGGTATGTGTTGGAAAATACTATACCAAAGGCACCGTGGGAGATGGAGTATACGAACGAATCATTGGACTTACAAAACAAGCTTTAAGACGAGCTGTGGGAAGAAGACTTCTAAAAGAAGGGCAATTAATAACGTTAATGATAGAAATAGAAGGTATACTTAATACCCGGCCATTGACGTACGTTGGCTTCGATGACTACAGAGTCATACGCCCGATAGACTTTATTTCCCTCAAGTCGTCACTTGAAATACCGCTCAAGTATGACAATGGACAAGAAGAATACACTCCTTATTTATTAAAAACAAAGGATAAACTTATCAAATATTGGACCAATACTCTTAAGACATTAGATGTCTTTTGGAAACTGTGGAAGGACGAATACCTTATGAGTCTAAGAGAACGTACATAAAAAGAATTCGTTTCTCCTCGACAGATCGAAAAACGAAGACCACGTGAGAATGAAATTGTTTTATTGATGGAACCCGAAGTACCTCGCGGTATATGGAAATTAGCAAAAATAATTAAAATAACAGAGGATGTGATGGAAGTATCAGGAGCGCCACAATCCAATTACCTAATGGGAAACAACTTAATCGTTCTATTAACATGCTATGCCCCATGGAAATAGAAGCATCAACGATATGGAAGAAAAATTACAAGAAAGCGAAGACCAGGAACCTATTGCGCGACGAACAAGAAGTGCCACAAGAAATTGCGCAATACAAGCAACAGCCGTATCAAACAATGGGATGTGTTAAAGATCAACAACAACAACAAAGAGCGATAAAAGAATTATAACCATAACTATTCTCATCCACACTCTAGCTTCTTCTCTCTCCTCCCTTTGGGAGTGTCGCGAAATTCATAACGCGAAATTCCCAATAGGGTTTAAATCTGATTGTATTAACGGCTTTTATGAGCCACCTAATTAATTTCGTAATGTTTAATCTCTTTGTTCCAATTATAAGCTGTCAAACTCTTTAAACTAACAAAGAGGCAGCTGCAATTAACATCTTATTAACCAAAACCATTCTGTAACTGTGTCGAAATCCTTTGTTGATGCTTATGCTTAGATGCAATATATTGTATCTTCTCGACCAAGCTTATCTGTACAAAGGACTTCATTTTTATGATCTTTAGTTTCTTATAACTCAACTCATAATACAAGTTTTCTCCGCCTACAATACTCAGTATATAAACTCTCAATCATCCCAAAAAGACCATATTTTTGGGATTTGTTCACATCCACGGCTACTGGTTCTATTCTCTTCATCATTACCGCTTTTATTATATTAATGTTACCATTAAATGCGCGTTCTACATAATTGTTACATTATTCTCGCGTTATCCAATTATTCTAATAAATGGTTTAATTACCCAAGTTTGAGGTGCGAACACAATT
>JBAMDO010000458.1:0-15972 GCA_037074765.1 Mansonella perstans
TTCATATGTAGTCATTGCATTTGTGTATGGTGTACTGGTTAGTCATTTTTTTGGTTTACTGTTACGTGCAAGTTCATATGGAGTCATTGCATTTGCATATATCGTTAGTTGCTATTACGTGCAAGTTCATATGTAGTCGTTGCATTTGTATATATCGTTAGTTACCCTTACGTGCAAGTTCATACGAAACGTGTGGGTGAACATTAAAATCGTGTTTTAACATACTCATTTGTCACGTGCTGCATTTTTCTCTATAATACCTTTAAAGCGCTCCTTATAACGATATCCTAGTGGGTCTATCCTCGATAATAATCTCACTGTATCCGATCTTTATCATGCCTAGTTTATCCTAGCCCTTTTTAGATGGGCTTTACGATTACTGAATAATGCCTTCATTATAGAGTGATTCACTTATTATTTCACATTGTCAGGTGAATACATAAATATGCCATTTACTCTCAATCCGTTTTACTGACGGATTAATCTGGTGTAATGACATAAATATATTTGATCAACTTTTTTGCAGATGGAAGAAGACTTTAAACGGTGTGATCTCTGTTGTGCCAAACTCTGCGGTTTCTCGCCGCCCGTTGAATTTATCCCCACAACAGCGCTGCTCCCATGTCTTCATGCTTTTTGTCCTGCTTGTAAAATTAAGTGCGAACAAGGTGTAGTATTTTGTGCAGTTATTTAGCGTTTTTCTCAAAAGATGTGAAAAATATTGAAATTTTGGCTTGGTTACAGCATCAGTGAATCACCAGACGTTGATTTGTGAAGTTTGCCATACGGAATGCCTTCGATCTCAGGTACTTAGTCTTCCAAACACTGGCGAATGTACCGCAAGGTATACTGTTACTATTTTTGAACCAAGGCTATGTGTATATAAAGTGTATTGATTCATTTTATCTTGCAAATATATGAATGAGTATTTATTAGTCCTTAAAGTGGTGTTCAGAGGGGAGTTCATGAGCAACTTTCTTGTTCTTCTTGATGAAGTTTAACTTTAATGAGGATTTCTACTGATTGTATTATTTGTCAGGGTATTTTATTTTATGTTTAAGGAAGTGCGAATCTGCAGCCTGTCCAGATAAGCAGGAGGCCACAACTAGATGTCTTATGTGTAATGAAGCTTTATGTGCTGATTGCAGTTTAGCACATCAGCGCGTCACTGCGACATCTTCTCATTTTTTGCAAACTGTTAGTTAATATTATTTTTAAATTCATTGTGTTGTAGAAATGGTTGCTATAAATAGTTGTTGCTATTACTCTAGGACTTGCTATAAATAGTTGTTACTATTACTCTAGGACTTATGTATAATATATTAATTGTTACGCCTGTTTTGAAAGTCCAGCAAGGAGGAGAAATGATACTGTTTGAATCTTTTTCTTTTCTCTGTTGCTTAAAATAATAACATCTGAAAGTTTTTTTAGCTGCACCCCCATTTTAACAGCAGTGAAAGAATCAGTAAATTCATTAGCATTCTATCACAGAAAACTTGTCTTCCACTCGGAAATTTTCTTTTGGGATCTTCATGTTTGTCATTTGCAGTTACCTCCTGCGGTTCCAAAGTGTGTCCGTTGTCATTTGCACAGCAACATGAAAATTGTATCGCTGTGTCAGTGTGGATCGGTAAGGGCTTTCGGTTTGGTAGTTTTATGTTTGCCATAAATAAATATATGTACTGTTAAAATCCTTTTTTGAGAGAAAGAATTACTTCAAGCTTTACAAGTTTTCATGTGTTCTTTTTATTAGTATCTGCACTTTGACCTTACAGATGTAAACTGTGCTTTGCAGTATCTGTGTGTGATGTGTGTTGCTAGTAGGATGCATATGGGTCCTTCACATGTAATAACACCCCTGTCCGATCTACGAAATGCTTATGTCGATGAAAGTAAAATTATGTCCTCAGCAACACGAGAGGTAACACACATCGATTGCAGGTCTGGATATTATTTTTTAAATTACTTTTTAAATATTACAATTAATAGACCTTTAACTTACCAATTTTTGTATTGTTTTGGCAGTTTGTCATTTTTTAATATTTAGTTCTCAAACTATAAATGTAAGACCAAGACCTGATTTGGGCCAAAAGCCGCATATTAAACACTTTAGCAGTGAATGTTTTAATAACGAGATTTTTCAGTTTATCAATGATAACAAGGTTTTTCAGTTTATCAGTGATACAACTGCATAAGAACGCTTTGAATGAACGCGTCGCTAATTTAAAAAAGGAAGTTGGGAATCAAGTTGTACATATTTGTCAAGCGGTAATTCTTTCCATTTAATGAACATTATGTGAAGTCGGTTCTGGATATTGTAGAATCGACCATATTTTGTCTCACTTCGGTTTTGCATTAAAAAAGTGTATATCTTCCTGAAGCTTATGACTGTCTGTTTGGAGTAAATTTGGATCTCATCCTTTGATTTCAAGGCATAAGCAGTTTTTATTGCGAAATTGTTCATATAAAAATCCCTCAAAATCCAATTTAGAATTTACATTTGAGAAGAAACGAAGTGCATAAATGGAAGTGGTTTTACTGATGAAAAAAATTTAGGTGAAATCTGAAAGTGAATAAATTACCGTTCCGGTTTAAATGCTGGGAGGTTTATTGGAGTAGTTTTTTTGGCTGCTGTGATCCTGTAAATTTCATCATTTTTTGTAGGTCTTGAGGAGAGGAAATGACTTGTTGCGAGCACTAGATGCTGTTCACTTTTATAAAGGACAGGAATATGACAAACTTTGTAATGAGCTACTCTGGCAAAAACGAAGATTCAGCAGAGTAAGTGTGATTCATTTCAGTGAAGTGCGCTGGAATTGCTGGTTTTCCTAGGTATAAAATTGTCCAGAACTTCAGTTTTTCAACCTGCTGTTAGTAGTTTTCGAGTTCATAACAAGTTTAGAGTGCAATATATTTCGTATCGAACAGTTTTTAGAAATTATCTGGTTGTAGATTAACTCATACGCTTCACACATCAAAGATTTCAACGATCTCACGGATCTCACTGTGGTTATGCGGCAGTTTTTGGAAAATTGTGTCATAGTTATTAAAGCAAAGAAAGTTAGTAGTGAGGTTTGTTAAGTTTATGATGTTTTTCAGTATCTTTATTTTTTAAAAGAACTTCATACCTAATGAAATTGTTTGTTTTTAAAAAAACTTCATACCTAATGTTGCCAATGAAATTGCCCTGTAAATTCTCAGAAATTGTTTAAGAAAAGCTTGAATGGTCTGCAGCGTCCAGCAACGGTGCAGTTTAAACCCGATACGGAGCATGTTCTGGCAAACATCAGTCAATGGGGACGGATTTTTGCCGAAGTCGATGATTTAGGAACACTAAAAACTGTCAGTAGTGTTTATTATGTTTTTTATAAAGAGTATAACTTTAGGATAATGAAATATGAGAACCTGTCATAAAAGTTACCAGCATAACTGTTAGATAGAATTTCCTATGATTGCATTTTTCATCACGTTTATGAATTCTTTAGGTGGAAGTTACGCCAACACCTCTGTCTTCAAATCTGATAGATGTTCCATTATTCGATACCACTACGAATAAATCGAAGAAGTCTTGTTCAACAACAAATATGTATGCACCACGCTCGTACCGTAGTGGATCAGTTGGATCAAATACTGTAAATCCCATTCCCTTGCGGTTACCAGTATCACCAGAGCATTCTCGACTTTTGCAACAGCAGCAAGTTCATGTCCAGGAGGTTGGTTTCCGTTTTCCTTGCAGAGGAGGTTTTTAACATTCAGAAAATATAGGCTCTGAGAAGTCCTAAATCTTACCAGTAGTGTTTAGTTTGCAGTTTTTGAAACGTTATATTTTTTATCAACTGTTATCACGAGTTTTCAGTTAGGAATTATTAGTTGTAGGTGTATCTGAATTTACCTTTTATTTGTAGTTGGCAGCGAGGCAAATGCAAAATACTCGAAGACAAGGATTTCCGCAGTCTCAGTTTCTTGGTTGTTTGCTGGCTGAAAACTCACAACGTCCAGATTCTAATCAGCTACCAGGCCCACGATATTCATATCCATATGGTTGTGAGTTAATTTTCCATCTTTTTTTAATCTGGGAAATGTGGGCTAATTGTTTTGGATAGGTGGTGATATGTGAGATAGTTACAAGAAACTGCTTTCATGCACTTTCAAGAAAACTGATGATCGGGAAAGCAAGCTAGCTTTCAGAAAAAATCAGGATATAAATAGCATTTTCGTGGACAAGGGTACTACAAGAAGGCTCGTTCATAATATTCTGTATATTCGAAGGTGGGCTTTTCTCAGTCAGGTGTGTCAGCGAAGCCATTTATATGCTTCATAATGGATTCGGTGCAATCGAAATTTGATTTACAGCTCCGTTGACTGCTACCGAGCGAACATATGTTTCGCCATATGCCCTTTCTCCTGGGCACATCCTCCCATGTGCTTCTCAGCGAATATTTTTGCCAACTTCTATGTCAGCACAGCAACTGCCAGCACCAAATTTAGTCGAAGCATATAACGGCAAGTTTTCTTAGAAGTATAATCATCTTTATAGATGACAACATTGCTTGCCTTCAGGCAATTTTAACGTATTCTTAAAACTCAACGAACTTTAAAAAATAGTTGTATAGTTCGGCAGAGATCTCTACTTTTGCGGTGTGTTGACCATTTATCTTTATTCCGGCTTTGAATCTACTACTAGAACAGTTGCTTTTTAAGAAGATCTTCAAAGACTGCTCTGTATATCCAATTTTAATCAAAAAGCGATAATTTTGTTTTACAGATATCTTGCTTGTTTCTTATATTTTATGAAATGTTTTGTTTGGACATTTAATTACTACAGATAATCACCGAATTTCGAATGTTCAATTAACAAGCTCACAGGCAGGAAGCAGCGTATCTGGGACTTCTCATGCTTCGCCGCTTAGATCATTGTATTGTTCCTCTGTATAATATGAAATCAATTTTTTTTTCATAGTTTAGGTTGTAAAGAACGAAACTTATTTTTACTTCGACGGTAAAGGATTGCCCTTTGAGTTGCTAGTTGTTTTGATTTGACTGGTAACACGTTTTTCTGAGGAAGAATTATGAAAGCCCCAATTTGCTGAATCTTTGCATTCGCACAGATTCTTGAGGCGTCAGTTATGATATCTTCACATATTATTGATGAAGCTAATTACGTTTTTTTTTTCTGTAGAATGTACCGGCTTCCGGCTTCTGCTTTCTGTTTTTCTCCTTCAATGCAGACTCCATCATCATCCAATTCAGTTACAACAGACATCCAATCTGCAAACAGTTCGGACAGTAGTCCTGCTGTTTGCTCTCAAAATGCTGGCACATCTGCACCACAGGATAAGTCTGGTGCATGTTTTAATTCACCAGTCTCTAATATCGACGTAACATCTCCGACCCAACAGAAATATGCAGATGTGAATAGCAGCCATGACGAATCGTCAGTGAGTGTATGGTAGGCTATTATTGTATTTCTAGTGATGTTTGGCTCTCATTATATCTGAGAAGCGTTTTAGTGAATATTCGAGATTTTGTTTGTAATTGCAGTGTTTGTTCACCACCACCAAAAGATCCTGAACCAGCTCCGTTGAAAATAACGGCTAACATCAAAAAAAGTAATAACGATGGAATTGTAAAGGTGACAAATGTGTTCAAAAGCCTATTGGAAGAAAACAGGCTGTCGCGTTCAGAACAAATGAAAATTGGACGTGTTCAGTTTCAAGGTTTGTTTGTAGTTTCTACCATTGGATGCTCATTTTGGTATTACGATCCTGAGAGTTCGTTAAACAGCAGGTTCCCAGGAAGAATCTAATGTCTAAACTTCCGGCACCAAAAAAGTCATGAATTCTTGTCACATTTATGAGTATCATTGACTCTGGAATATTGCATTCAATAAAATCTTAAGGATGTTTTGCTGATTTTATTCTTCATCAATTTGCTTGATGTAAGTTTTCCACAAAAGGCTCAAGAAAAAAATTTCATTTTAGCTGGAGGTTCGGCAGATAATGATGAGTCAAGATGGGATGACTACTGCTATGTATGCCAGCAAGGCTGTGATGAAAAAACTGGCTCTCTTGGTTGCTGTGCGCGTTGTCCACGAGTTTTCCATAATATTTGTCATATCCCAGCTATAAAAGAACAGATGGAGAATTTACCGTATGTTTTTATGGAGATAATGCGGTGATACTGAGTGTCATTTGATGATAGCGTGGTGTCTAATTTTATGTGTCAGTGAGCTGTGATTAATATTTTGCAGGCTACTGGAAAGTCTCCACTTGTTTTTCGTACATTAATAGTGGATTCTGCAAGGCAACCGCGATTAAAAAGTAGAACTAATATGCATTAAGTAGACGTCTGACACATTAAGCTGATCATTAATTGTGATGTACATTGATTTCCGCTGTTCCCAATCATGACTGGTTGTCCAAATAGGTTGAAATAGTAGTTTCAGGGATGAATGGGCATGTTCTTTATGTACTGAGGCCGAACCATTACATGAAAATGTGGGTACAATGGGACAGCGCGAAAGATTGGTAAGCGTTTAAAATTGATTGCCTGTAAATGACGGCGTTTTTATGATCTCTTTCTTATGCTCATGATAAACCTGACGAAATGTTTATTTCATCCGAATTAGGAATTTGAGGTGATCGTAAATATCAATTTTAGCTTTGTTCGAAGGTTCTACTAAGTTGCTATGAGAATTCGGATGTGGAACCATTTCGTCAGCCTGTACCACGAAGTGTCGTTAGATATCATGTGATCATCAAACAACCCATGGATTTTTCAACCATTGCACGACGCTTAAAGGAAAAATCAAAAGATGCATTTACAAATGTCGCACAGTTTATCCAGTGCATGAATTTAGTTTTCGAGAATTGCTCGACCTTTAACGCGGTAACGTTTTTTTAATACTTTAATCTTTTAAAGAAGGAAATTTTAGAGTAACTCGGCATGTCCACAGTAGATTTTTGTAGTGGAAAAAAGGTAACCCCTAGTATTATTTTGTCGCATTTCAAGTTTTAACTCGTTTAACTTGTTTTACGTTATAGCGTTTGTGAATTATTCTGCGCTGTGTAGGAGGAGCTCAAGCATATAGGTAGTTATGACTTTTGTTGTTATGAAATCATGTAAGGTTTACTTTGTTTTCAAACTGTTCACATTTTCAGCCAGGCGATGAAGTTGCAAAGGCGGGACGTTCTGTTTATCAAATATATAGTAGAGCAGTAAAAGAGTATCTTCCTTGTATGAAAAGTCAGGTGTGGTTATATGTGAATAGATATTCGGAAAATCGTCATGCAGGACTCATGCAAAAAGAGCAGGTAGATATTTTTATGCTTGGTCTCTGTTCTTTTTTTCTAACATCCGAAATGCTGAAATATGCGTGGCATTTAAAAGCTATAGTTGATTTCTACATTCCTTATTGATGATGAGAACATTTGAAATTGTATTTCTCATGCAGCCTTTTCATCTGGTTCGTTCCGAAAATGTTTAATTGCAAATAATGCAGAAGTTTCTATTTTGCTTCAAGTTATGTAGAAAATTGTTTGTGTTGTTTAACGGTAAAATATTACAGAATGCCCAAGCCTCATCTTCCACTGTACGGGTGCATGAGAGATCGGAAGAACCTATTACTAAGAAGCTCAGAAAGGAAGTTAAAAGTGAATTTAGTGAAACTTTTTAAAATTTTACTGTAAGTTTTATTTGTATAAAAAAAAAGACTGTTGAAGACAACATATATACCTCTCATTGTAATTTCATGCTCTGTCTTGACATTATGTTATGGTAGAACAAACAGTGGCAGACCGTCAGTAAATCGAATATCAAGGAGATTAATGCATGGATGATGCTTGGCATTACTTGTTTAAATGTTTAAATGTAAATTACCAAAATCTGGCCGCTAAGGTCATACAGATAATAATAATATCCTGACCTTTAATTTGATTGTGAAGTGATTCCTGTTAAACATAAACTGCTTTTATCTCTTACTCTTATGACTTCAACCATTGCTTATTGAAAGCGCTGTAGTTTAAAGAATGAAGCTTTATTCTTTTCGCAAGTAGTGTTATGTAGGACAGCATCAGATTTTCCATCAGGGGATGCGGTACTGAATGAATCTGTAATCGAGGTGGAACTCTTCAAGCAACTGGATAGCTCGATTCCTGAATTTCGCTATCTAAATGATGTCACTTTTGTTCGTTTAATCAAGTCGTTTTCGGAACACTTTGTACCAGAATTATTTTTGGCGATTCAAATAAGCACCCCATAGTCCATCAAATTTTAGATCTAGCAAGGAAGTTCACTGCCTTCATCTGTCAAGCATAACTCGAGAATGTGAAATGTTTGTTTTCTCCAAGCTCGAAGGTTGTTATGTTTGTTGCTCTTCTCAACTTGGTTTCTAACATTTTTCTACAGGCTACTGATAGCATGCATAATTATATTTCATAAGGAAACTGCGCCTCATATATATCTCTGATAAATAAGAAGCTAACGAACAGTTGAACAAACGTTGCAGGAGGTACTCAAAGGCGTTATAAAGATGTGAAGGAATAGACATTACCGATGATAGCAATTTAGAGATGAAAAGTGGGGCACAGATGATCGATGGTACGAGAGCTTGTGTTAATGTAGTTCGCTTTGTGAAGTTTACTGTTTAATTGAAAGATGTTTGATTACCGGTCAATCATATCTTGAAAAATTGGTTGTGGAGTAAAATTCCGTCAAAATATTATTTGATTTAACTTAAATGAAATCATTTATAAGCTAGTAATAATGGTACTATCATTTTCACTTAAATTAGTGGTAGTAATGGGTGGTGTAGTAAATGAACGTGCTGAGACACGTTCATAGTGATTATCCAGAAGTGCACCGCCTGACACACCACGCCTTAACTGTCGTACAACATTTTCCATCATTTCTGTTAATTCAAAGAATGTTGGTCGAAGTTTCGGATCTCCCATCCAACATCGCCGCATAACGTGACGATATCTGAAAAGTACCGAAATAATTTTTTTCCGAATACAAAATTCTTAGAAATTGACTAAAGCAAGCTTCTAAACTTCCGTTATTCCAACTGCGCTTTTTAATACCGCGCAAAACCACTGTTAAACGAAATTTGGTCAGGCGTAGTACAAATGACTGTTTATATTTTTTTAACAATTACAGAGATTTAAAGTTGATTGCTACTAAAGCTATTAAAACAAAAAAATGTGATATAGCTAACAGAAATTAGTTCATAAATGGGAATTAAAATAAAAAGTACAGGTTATCAGGGCATCCTTTTGGTTTCATCAAACGATGCCCGCTCTTTAATAAACGGAGGATATCGGTAAATTCAAGATCTCCATAAGGAATTAAGCCACGTGTAGCCAATTCCCATAGCACAATTCCATATGCCCAAACATCTGCTTTGAATGTATACTGCAATATATTTCATTGATTGATTAATCTCTCAAAATCATTTCTTTACAAAACAGTGTTTCTTTTTTGAGAAGACTGTAAAACACGATTTGTTTTGCATTATTAAGAAAAAAAAATTCAGTTTCGTCTTAGAATTGATAATTGAAATTTAGTTAAATAGTATGCTAAACAGACACTGTAAAGCATCTTAGTCAAAATCGAAATCGATAATTTGAACATTCTTGGTTATTTTGATGAAGAAAAGCCAGCGAATTCCAAATCTGTTACAGTATTGTGAAATGAGATTAATGTCTAGCGTGAAGAATTAGAAAAACCTGTTGTTCCAAACTGTCTAATATGAACAATTACGAAAACCTGTTGTTCTTCAAGCGATTCAATGGGCATCCATCGAATAGGGATTCCGCGATCTTTATGGATAGCCTGATACATTCCACATCGTGATACATCACGACTCAAACCAAAATCGGCAATTTTAACAATAAGGTACGCATCTAGCCTTCAATGATTGCAAAATAAGTAGCAAGTTTTAAACTTTGATGGACTGAATGACGCCGAAACATGGATCATTTGATAAATACTCTAAAAAATTCAAGAAGTGCAAGAAATTTCTTGACGAACATGCAATTTCGTGCAGCAAGGTCTCGGTGAATAAACTGTTTGTCGTGCAAGTAAGTCATTCCTTTTGCAATTTGAATGCCAAAGTCAAGGAGATTGCCAAATGTGAGTTTCTGTAAGTATAGTGAAGTAGTAAAGCGAAAAAGCATGTTTGTACCATAATAAATGTCAGATTTAGCTGAATCATTAAAAAAATAAGTCAATGAGATGACTCAATGGATGATCGATTGTGTTACGATCAGTTTATGAGTAAAATAATTTATCAAAACTACTTCACAAAAATTTTAGATTTTGTTAAACCATGAGGGTTAAAAAGTACGTTTTCTGGATTAATGATATAATGTCGTAAATCTCCTTGAGCCATGAAATCAGTAACAATGATAGGATAATTACTGCTAGTTGAGGAAATACCAATAAGTCGAGCAACATTTGGATGATCAAAGTTAGCCATAATCAAGCCTTCTTGTAAAAATTCGCTAATGCCAGTCATGACACCATCATTTCGTGAATCGATTGTTTTACATGCTACATCTACTAGCTGACCATCATCGCTTCGATATATTGCCCGGTAGACAATACCGAAGTTTCCTACAGTACAATTCGCCAATTATAACAACGTGCATTAGTTCAAATACCTTAGCAACTGACGACAAATGGTAGTAGTTAATAAGAGAACATTAAGTAAATCACACTACCTTTTCCAATTTCGTCACCCAATTCCAGATCCTTCAGAGATATTTGCAACCTGGGGTCGATTTCCATAAAAAAATTCTCATGTGGATTAAAAGTTTTTATGCCTTCAGTTTTTCCTTTCAAGCCACTAAACGGATTATTGATCACTAAAAAAAACTATTGCAAAATATGCATTCAAATGTAAAAAATCCAGTATAAATTTTGGATAAACAACAGGTACTAAAGTAAATAATATGAAGTTGTTTTGAAAAAAAAAATGAACTAACCGGATGTGACATGACTTGTTTCAAGTGTTGTTTGTGAACCATTTGCACGACATTGTATCATTCGGTTTCGTAGGCGCTGTAAGGAGAGAATCGAGAACAGTTAATTCATGCGTGCAGCATTGCAAGCACATTCCTCGACATGTCATGCTAGATAATGTAAACATGAAATGTAAATATGAAAAATACCATTTTTCATTTCTTATTGTAGTTCAAGGCTAACTTTATGGAACTGACGAAGAAAGCATGAAATGAGCACGATCAGGAACGCCAGTAAAATAACTGCAAATATTGTTGCAACTGCTCTGCTATGCCTTAAAATCAATGTGAATGTTCAGCTTACACGCAGCCAATTTTCATTTTCAGTAGAAAAGTGTTCGGTGTACGCAACAGCAATCACCACCTAACACTATAATTCTTTTACATACAATGTAGATATAATGAACTTGGAACAGAAGTTTTTCCAAAACATCGAAGTGCAAAGTTTCAAAAAACTTTAAGGTGAAAAAGCCAATTCAAAAACTACTTTGAATATGAGTGTGCCAAAATGATGTTTGTAATATGAGGACTACGTTTTTTCGGCAATTCAAAAGTGATGCCAAAATGGCCAAACGACCACAGCTTCCCTTCCAGATAAAAACTGCAGCTGTCCACAGCATCAATTGGTATGTTTACAGTACAAGATAACCTAAAAAAGTGTCAGTATACTGGAATTTCATATCTTTTTTTATTGTTTATCAAATAGTTAAGCTTTCAAGAAGAAGTTAAAAGTTTTTTTGGCATCAGCCCTAAAAGTACACTCGAACATCTTTTGTTTCGCAAAAGGAAAAGTAAAATATGAAATTTGTCAGTGTGATAATTTCTATTCACAAAACCAACTTTGCTGATCCTAAATTTGAAATGGTACAGTTTCGATCGCACACTTTGGCAATAACATCTTGCAGTCTATCGAATTTCTGACCACGAACTTCAAGCGAGGTGTAGTTGGAGAAAATTGATGATGTAATTTTTACCTGAAATATTTGGGTGCTATGGATAATGCACCACATTGTATGTGTTTTGCCAATAACTAAAACACCCATGAAAAACGCTATGACTTGATTGTATGATATTGCAGAATTTTTCTCCTAATCCATAACAGCTATTTTTCTTCAGAAAATGAGATTGAACCAATTGTTTCTCAAAATTTTACTGGATCCCCTAAACAAATTTCACACCAACATAACATGAACAGTGATAACTTACATGCTCCATAAATGGAGCACAGAAATTATCAACGGTGTAGGATGGACAGCTTCTACCCTCTGACCGTGAAAATGCATAACCAGAACCGTTAGTCATAGCACACCAAACACACTGAAGCGGGTCAGACCAGTTCGACCGTTCCAGCGAATCACAGCTATTATAAAAATAGGAACATGCCAACTCTGCGTAGTTTATCTAAAATGGAAAGGAAGTCAAATTTTCAAGATTTAAAAATCAGTTTGAAAAAATAAACCACTCAGCTATTCGTAAAATCTTTTATGAATCAAAACATCAGATTTAAAAAAAGTCACGAGCTTCATTGTCCTGAACGAAATAAATCCGATTGCGTAACAAATCCGCAGCAATGTGGTATTTCGAAATACGAGGTTGTTCAGTGAACTGAGTCTGCTGCAGTTGAAGTGACCACAGGAGTAACGATGCTACTTGATTTGTTTGATCCGACACCTAAGTTTGCAACAGTATCCAGTAAAATCCCAAAATTTTCCAATCTTTTGGAAGTGAAAAAACACTAGTTATCAACATCAGCAAGGTATTTTAAAATTAATTAAGTCACCCGGTTTAAAATACCGTCAGAATGAACAGTGAATAATGCGCCATCTTCATGAAGACGTTTCACGGACAATATATTCTCACCGGAACCCGGTAAACTATAATACATACAGACCATTATTACAAAGCATTGTGAATAATGAGGCTAGGTAGGGGATATTATAGTTTAACCAATATAAACATAGCAAATGGATTTACGCAACTAATTCTCATTGCTTTAAGACAATTTTTTTTGATAACCCCCGACAAGCACGAAAATTGAATATTTTTTATCTTTCTTTTCAAATCAGATATTGTTTAAGGTTTCTCATCCTTTTGAATAATGCTTAAAGTTTCATTTACAATTATACTTAAATATTTAAGTGACGAAGAAATTTCATGTATAATATAAATGGAACAAAGATTTAACTTGCTTCCTGCTTAACCCATTTACAATGAGTGATAAGAAAGGTAGAAACGCAAAGAAGCGATCAGAATCCTTTCTGCTTTATTAACCAGCTTTTTAATTTACGTTAACTTGATCTTTTTCTGTTCTTGTCCTTTCTTACAAATGCAATTTTTTTTTAAAATTTTTTCTCATTACTGGCATTTTCCTTATTTACCAAGTGGATATAATAGCTCAATTTCATATGGAATCAAAATAGAAACCATAAAGAAGAAAAAAAATTTCGATGATAGCTTACACCGCTATGAGTTGTCCTGAAAATGCATTGAACTGTTCTAACCATCCATATCGATATGCAAACGATGGGAACAATTCCAAATCACAATTATCTAACGGTTCCTTTATATAGTTCTGCAATATAAATGAGAGCTCAATGCTTAGCACAACTTTGACAACCATTTTTTATTTTAAACAAAATTTCAAAAAAAGACAAAATTTTACTACTTTTTGCTGAAATTGTCCAAAAAGCTACTGCTGTATCTGAAAGAAAATTTTAAAAATAATAGACTCACACCACCAAATCTCGAGCAGGTTCGCATCGCATGTCCGTCGGCACGTCGTGAAAATATGAAGCAATGCGGAGGCAATTTTTCAAATTTTCTAACTCCCTGGCATTCCTGAAATTCTTATCAACCAGTTCAGGTATTTTTTAAAGCAATAACCAAGCTTCTCTCTCTTGGAGCGCTAACTTTCCAGCGGGTTCTTCATATGCAAGTTTAATAAACCAACTTGCAATTATACGGCTCTCATTGGAGATGTGAAAAAATTTTGGATATGAACAATTACCAGATCGAGAAATTATAAGAAAACAGGCTCATGTAAAAACTTTTTTTGTTACCATCAGAGCAACGAAAGTGAGGCTAAATTGTATTTCAAAAGTAAACAAAATCAACTTGCTTCAAGTGATTTATAAGAAATGTTCTGACAGTCCATCCATATTTGATTGAACGCATTATCAACGAGATCCATAGCATATTTACATGCAACATTTTCATTTTTTTCAGAAGTTTGGAACACAACAATTAGCTCATCATTATCGAGATCGTACTCAGCTGCCAACGAAACAACATTCGACCGCCATTCTACAGTCATAAAAATTAAAAATTAAATTCAATTATACAGCTGAAAACGCACAGAAATCTAAAAAAACACCAAAATCTGGGTGAATTAGTGAGAAACAATTCGTGCTTCAATTAAATTAAATAATAAAGTACAGGATTCTAAAGATTGAAAGCAAAAATCCGTCAAGTAGAATTTTTCGCTGAAATATAAATTCGATAATTTTTTAAGAAAAGGTTTCCTAGTATTAGTCCTTGGAGCTCCAAATCACAGCACTATCCTTGGAATCATAAAAACCAAGTTTAATAGTCACGGCTGATCATCATTGAAAAACCTTAACATGAACTATCAATTTAAGTGATAATTCAATAAATTTACTGAAATTTCCGCAAGTAAGTGCCATATCAATGCGAGATTCCAGCTTTTTTGTACGATCCCTGTCACACATTCGAGTTATTCGAACCGACGTCACAATCATTTCTTCGATCCTGGCATTGATATATGGTTCATAAGGTCGTCGCGCTGATCCCACAAAATAAGTGTAGCCATGCCGATTAAATGCAGTTGATAAACCGTGTTCATCAATGATTCGTATGTCTTCTGCCGATTGTACCGATATTAATTTAACGTCCCTGCAGAAACAATCATTATTATAGAATTATAAAGAAGAAATTCACTCTAAAAATTTCCATGCTTCAATTTCTTTTTTTTTTTTGCAGAGTTAGCATGTTAATATAACACAAGTTTTGGTAAAAAATTGATTTACTTGCTGATTGCAGAATATGATGGGAATCTTAGGATGGCAGCCTGATTAGCACCTTTAGTTACAATCCGTATGTTAACATTCTGGCTAGAATCCTTTACTGCTGTTACATACATCAATTCCTCAACCTTCTTTCCATTCAGTACCAAGAGATATTCTACGCATGATTTCTTCGACGAAGTCAATATGCATAATCTAAATTATGGTCACTTAGTACTTCCTCGAGATTTTTGGCTTTCTGTCAAATGAAGTGACTCATGATTTTGTCGAATGCTTCAAATTTCGGATTTCATGAGGGATTGAAATGTGCAAAATAACAAAGTTTCGAATATATTTAACGTTAAATGAACCTGCACGTTAAAGCGTCGCAATAAAGTAGCATTTCATGATCAATAAATTTAAATTCCAATAATTTCTTTCGGACTGACTTTGGTAGTCGTAAATGGTGTACATCTTCAATCCTCACAGAGGATGAAATATTGTATACTATAATGATGTTATCCAAAATAGTTGCAAGAAGCTTATCGTATATTGTAATACCATGGACTGTACTGCTACTTGGGTAACGTATCCGTTGAGCTTGATTCGACTTATCATTATTTGTTAAGAATGCACCAGTATCAGTGAATGCATTATCTTTGTAATCAGCAGAGACTACATTAAAGAAATAATGAAAGGTTAGATCACAGATTAAAATTATTAATGTAATCAGATACTCCCAGGAAATATGCATTCTTGAAGAATTCGTTAATCTAAAGTGATTTTTTTAGCTTATCTTTCGATTGTTCTGCTTAATGCCAAATTCAAGATATCAAATATTTTCTAGAAAATGATTAAAAAACGAACACTTTTTACGCTGCAGTAGCTTGAAAAACAAAATTTTATAATTTTGAAATGCAAGAAATATT
>JBAMDO010000459.1:0-16338 GCA_037074765.1 Mansonella perstans
CACTCATTGTTGTATTATTGTACTGCAAATTTTTGAACACTATTGATTTGTTTATGAATAAAATTGCTTTTATCTTTTTTTCCAATACACATAATTAAAATCTACGCGTAAATAAAACTAAAACGGACAAATCTGTTAATATGTTAGCTTCTCTGTATAAATTAATAACAAATGTCAGTTTAAAAGTATTTCAAAAAAAAAAACGGAAATTTTGCTACCGTAATAATTTGTTTTAGCAGTCTGTATTTTTTCCAGTTCATACCTTTACCGTCTACCACTTCACATTTAGAAGTATTTTTTTTTCTTTTTATTTTAAGCCCTAAATGCATCACTTTACATAATGCTTATCCCAAGATAAAATTACTCTGAGCAAAAAACAATGCTAGTGGGCGAGTGACCCCAATCATTTGTTAAATCAGATTTAAATCCAATTTTACAACGTCGCTTGTCTATGTCTTATTTTCTTCATTATTAATGAAAAATAACGCGAAAACTTTGGCATATTACCGGAGACATTATTGCATGCTAAAAAAAAGGCGATCAATTTCTTGTCGAAAATTTCAAAAACTTTTTATTAGAAATCAAAATTTTAATTTGCTAGTGAGCGAATGATCAGTCATGTGAGTGATCTTTAAAACATAATTTTTTCAATTTTTAATCAATGAAAAATCGTATATAAAATTTATTTGCGTCTAATCGAATAAACGTTTGTTTGGGCTTTGAACTTATTATTAATCATTAGCAGTGAAATATTTTGATTGATCCCAGCCAACTAATAACAGTGAAAATTGTTTAAAAAAGAAGATTTACAGCATCACGTTTATTTTTTTCCTCTGAACTCAAAAAAAAAGCAATTTTGCAAAAGCCCTGCATGGAAGACTAAAAGGTAAGCCAATTGTTATGAGCTGATGAAGCACGGAAATAGAAGAAATGATTTGAAGATTGGTAGAAGTGAGAGTGAACGGATGAAATGGTAGTGGTGAATAATAGATATTAAAAATGATATCTTTATTGATGCCGCCATTGATTTTATTGTGTCACTTAATAATTACCTTATTCACTTTGGCCATTTTTAACACACTACAATTATTACTAACACAACGATAAATTCATATATGCTTTAGCTTGCATTAAATTTATTTCATTGAATGGAATATTATTTGATAAGATGAAATTTTTAATAAAAATTTTTTCCCGAATATTTGCCAAAAAACTTTTTATGCAAATTGTTATTTAATTTTTCTTTCTTCGTAGTGAATAAACTTTTTAATGAAAAAAAGAGAAATTGTAACATGGAAAAATTTCTGTTTGTAAAACAAAAATCATTGCTCATTTTAAACAATGTCATTATGTTAACCTAGAAAAAAAAGAAAAGCTCAATTAGGTTATTTTTTGGTACCATTCATACATTAAATTGCAATATTTTCTTTAAAATTTCTTTCAAAAACAATCAGTTTCATTATTTCATTTCTTTTCTTGCTTACCATAACATCATTGTATGAACCTGAAAAAAAATAGAAAACCTTAATTAGGTTACTTTTTGGTAACATTACTACCACTGATACCATTAACGAATTAAATTGCAATATCTTCTTTAAAATTTCTTCTAAAAACAATCAATTTCATTATTTCATTTCTTTCCTTCTTCATTCCAGATCCTTTTTTAGTTTGGTTAAATATTGAAAAAAGTTACGAATATTTTTAAAAATGTCAAAAAGTGAAAAAAAAGTGGAGAAGGAAAAAAAATTTCAAATAATTTGATAAAAAGAACAAATTTTTCTTTTCCCTCTCTTTCATATTTTATCCTTTCATTTTAACTTTCTCAATGCAATTTTTGCTTGCCTTGATAAAATAGAGACTAACTGCTAAAAATTACCATAACTTTTTTGAAAAGTTTAAATATTGATTTTTTTATTTTTTTTTAAGCAAATCTTTTAAAAATCTTTTAACTTAACTTGATAATAAGATGTAATTGTTAAGCAATGTACCTCGCTCTCTCTCTCTCTCTTATCTTTTAACTTAACATTTCTCATATAAAATTTTTGCTGCATAAACAAAATTTACATTTCTGGAAAGCATTGAGAATTCTCAAATACTCTGATATTGAATCAAAAAACTATGAAGAAATTTCTCGTATGTAAAATTTTTTGGCTAATTTTATTTGTGACCATCATTCATTTTTTTTCAATTTAAATAGAATTTAAAAAATTGAAATAGAAATTGAATTGTGGAATTAAAAAATTTTTCAAAATGTGTCTCTCTCTCTTTCTCTCACTCTCACTCTTTCTCTTGTTATTACAGTTTCAGTTTCAGTTTCAAAAAACTTGATAGTTTTTTGCATTTTTCTCCAAAAAAAATTCAATTTATTGGCCATTGACATTAGTGAAAATTTTTTCAGGTAATGAAGAGCTTTTCATAATACTAGAATTCAAAAGTGATAAATTAACTAATTAGTCACCAATTAGTTGCAATAATTTGCATTGATTCTTTTTTTTACTACAGCCTTTTTTCTCGTTCAATTATTAGTTTAATCTAAAAAAAAAATCTTAGCTTAGCTGAGATATTTTGCGATGCATTTCAGAAAAATTAATCATCTGTGATAACAAAATGCGATGAGTGAAAATTTCAACAGTTTCAGTACAATTTTTTTAATTTCATTCAGTGTATTTCATTGGCTGTCACAAATTGTCGCACAACAAGGTATTAATTAATTAGTTAATTTCTGTAATTAACAATTAATTCCTTTTGATCCTTTCATTTTTTTTTTTTTTTTTGAAATTCTCAACAAATTCATTTTGTTCTAAATTTTTTCTTATAAAATTTAATTCTTAAAATAATTTTAACAAATTTCAAAAAATAAGTTATCGACAGCTATCGCATCAATGTGCAACATTTTACATCATGTGACATTAGGTTGTAAAGTAAACAAATTATGGAATTATGGAATTAATTTAGAAAAATTATTCGATAAAACGAATGAATGAAGAATGAATGCAGGAAAAAATGAATTCTATAAATTTAAAAAAAGAAAAAAATTATTTTTACATTAAGAATGGCGTGTCCCGGATATGCCGGAAAATGTTTTTTGGAAAACGGATGATAGCAGTGTAACATTATGGTGGGATCCACCAGCAACTATTAATGAAATTTTGGTTCGTGGTTACACGATAGCATACGGTATTGGTACACCAAATCGACGTGTAATTATCGAAGGAGCTAATACAAATG
Source organism: Mansonella perstans (assembly GCA_037074765.1). Lineage (NCBI taxonomy): Eukaryota > Metazoa > Nematoda > Chromadorea > Rhabditida > Onchocercidae > Mansonella > Mansonella perstans. The sequence continues at coordinate 3,229 of JBAMDO010000459.1, forward strand.
CTTTTACAATTAAGCAACTTAGTTAGTTACCAAATGTTGAATTTTTTTACTTTTTCAAAAATATTCATATAAATTTAAAAATAATAAAAATTGCATATTTTTAAATTTCCATTTTTTCACAATAAAAATTATTTAACAAATAACGACAATAATTTGGTCGCAAGAAAGAAAGAAATTCAACTGAATTTAAGTTTATTTAAATTCAAATTGAATAAAAAATTTTCATTGTAACTTTCTTACTATCAACCAATTATTATTGTCATAAAAATATTAAAATTTAATTTCCATTTCGGATTAGCTTCTTTTTCTTTTTTTTAAGAATCTAATACAACATATGTTTTTGCATTAACTGCATACAATGAAGCTGATGGTGAAGATTCCGAAAAGGTTCTTTTTACTGCTACAACCAAAGTTAAAGAAAGTTCAGGTAAATAGTTTACGGAATTGTAATCAAATAACAATTTAACTTTTAAATGGAACATTTTAATTTGATAGAAAAAAATGAACAGGAAAATTAATTAAATGAAATTTAAAAAAAAACTACATTAGGATAATTTATGATTTACATGCATAATCTTGTCTTTTTTCCAATTCAAATATTCTTTACGTAATTTGTATCATAAATATAATTAATTAATTAATTAATCAAAATGTACTTTAGCGAGTTAGTTAAAATGTTTTATATATGAAACCTAATTTAAAAATAGACTTTCGTCCAATTCAATTTTTGTTCGATTCAATCTAATTATTTGCAATATTTAACATACCTCAAATGACAGTTTTATATTAATTACGATTAATTAGACCATTTCAATTTATTAATGATTGTTATAGAGAATAAAAGTCACTTTTTTTTGTTTGTTCATTTGCTTGTTTTTTTCTTTTTTTAAAGATACGAGTAAATTTTAGATGATCAATTAATCGAATTGCAAGCGCCAACAAATATTGTGGCAAAAGCTATTTCATCAACTGAAATTGCAATACAATGGTCGGATCCAAATGTTGACATTTACAGTGATCATCCAACAGAAAGCATTAAATCATTATTCCGGGAACGGAAATATGTGATACAGTATGTAATTTTTAAAAAAAAGAAATTTTGAAAAATGCAAATTTAACAAATTTCAAACTATTTCACATCATTTATGAAATTAATACTGTGGGAAAAGTTTTTCAAATTTAAACATAAACTTGAATGAATACCAACATTTGTAGCATAAAAAATTATTCTCAAGTACAATTTCAGCTCATTTTACTTATTTTCTGATACGGTATGCTTATTCTATTGCTGCGAATATGGTAGCTGTATTCATATCATACAGTTATTTTTTGCTATTTTAGATACGGTGAACATCGATCATTAAATATGGGAAAAATAATATCAACAGAACCGTATGTAATTCTTGATCAATTGCAACCGGCAACAGATTATGAAATTATCATAAAAGTAATTTTACCAAATGGGATCGAATCAGCATGGACAGTTCAGCAAATTGTTAAAACTTCATCAGATGGTAGGTAATTTTAATTAAATTTCATATCTCTTCTTTTCTTAATTTAATTAAAATATTTCTTCAAAAGAAAAAAAGTTTCAAATTTTAAGTGACATTAATGAAAGAATCAAAAGTGTTTGAACTTCGATTCAATTTTGAGCAACCAGAAAAATGTTTTTTCTATTCCGATCCAACAGCTCCACTTCAATGGAAAGTAATTAATGCTAAAAGTTATGATGAATTAAGTGGTCGAAAAGGTAAGCATTGATTAGATTTCAGTGAAAACATGGAAATTAAGTAAAATCAAATTTGCAACGTATACTTTTGTTGAACTAATGTTGCTAATTTAATTTAGCAAAATTAATGCTTAATATGATCAAATCTTTTCCAATGATTGATTTATTCAAAAACAGTAATTAAAATTAAAGTGCGTTTTTTTCTAAAAAAGAGTTTTGAGAAAATACTATTACCAATGCAAATTCTTCTTGATTGATTAGTTAATTAACCAGATAATTAGTTGGATAGTTGTAGCAGCATACAAATATTCCTTTAATTAATTAACCAATTAATTAAAAGAAATTTCCGCAGCCTTAATGTAATCAATGAGATGTCAAAAGTTTTCACTTATAAAGATTAATGATTAATGCTAAAAGTTACAATGAATTAATTAGGCGTTCGATAAGGTAAGCATTGATTAGATAACAATAAAACGTGAAAATAAAGAAATTGGAATTGGCATAATTGTAAAAATTCTGAAATTATAATCCTGAAACGGTGTAATGCTGGAAAATTATGAAAAGCAGAGTTATAAAATTATGCTTAATATTTTTTAATTAATTTAAATTTCTGGATTTCGCTCGTTCTTGCGCTTTTTTTTTTGATAATTTTAAAATCCGAAATATTTTTGTAGCAAAGTATTTTGCAAATTTACAATCGATGATATATGGTAGAAATTACGGTCATTTAATATCAACACCAATTATGCTTAAGACACGTAATTATTATTGTCTAAGTGTATGGATTTATGTTAGACAATTTAGCAAAGGTTAGTAGTATATTGTAGTAATTTAAATTTATCTTTCTAAATTATTCAACATTTTAAACTAACATTTCTTCATAATATTTTAAGCTAAATTTCAGTGAAAATTGAATTAATTTCAAAGATTTTATTCATTAAATCATTTGAAATATAAGATGACATCTGTTTAATTTAAATCTTATCGATATTTTTTTTTTGCGATAAGGTCATATTTGTCAATTACTGCATAAGAAATCAAAATCACGAAATTTGTTAATCACTGCATAAGAAATTAAGATCACGAAATTTGTTAATTTAATATTATTTTTTTTAAGCTTACGAATTACTGAATATAGCAGTCAAGGTCTCAAAATATATTAATTCTTGTAACAAAACTATGATTTGAAAGTTTGCAAGTAATTATTTTTTTTATTTCAATTGGAAAGTTACAAATTCATTACTAATAGTATAATTGTTTATGTATTTTATTTAAATTTGCAATATCTTCAGGCAAATTCTTGGTTCAATTATTAGGTAAAGAGAAGGATTATGATATTTTGTTCACGGGGAAATTCCAGAAAATGCCTGAAAATCAATGGCAACATTTACTCTGGGATTTTGTCAATTCACGTGATGTACTTCAGGTTTACTTCAGCATAAATAATTTTTTAGAAATTGTTTTAAAAAAAAAGAAAATAGAAGGAATCACTTAATTAATCAATTTTTGAATCTTTGCTTTTTTTTGCTGATATATTTTGCATTTGTACTAAATAGGCAGAGCAGAAAATTTTTCAACTGAAAAATTTTGACAATTCCCAGTGGTCAAAAAAATTCCATATTGAAATATTGAAAAACTTGAAATATTGATAAAAATTCATCAATATTTTCAAATCAATCTTCTTTTTTTGCAATATTACATTGATAAATTTCATTTAGGTATCATTCAAAGTTACAAAAGAAAATGATGAGCAATTCTGGTTAGCATTAGATGATGTCCGTTTTTACTCCGGAAACTGCAACAAGGATCCAGGCGTATTTTTAAATGATAACAAACAATTCGAATGTTAGTTTAAAAATTTCTTCTCCACTTTTGATCATTTTTTAGAGTAAATTTATTTCATGAAAAATTAATCAATCATTTAAAATTACTTTGACTTTTTTTCCCTATTATTAAAAAAATGAATTTGCTATGAATAATTTTTTCAGCGGTTTTATTTTCTATTCAAATATTATTTTAATTAGTTTTTTAAAGATGCAAATTTAGACTTATTCACAAATTCCTTTATTTTTTCAAAATGATTTCTGGTTTTTTTTTTTTTTTAAATTACTATTTTGGATCACAAATACAAAGCATAAAATGAAATAGTATTTTTTGTCACTAATTAGGGTAATTGATTTTTCGCTAACAACAATTACATGCAATATGATTACTTTAGTCTGAGAAGTATCGAAAGTTAGCTCAGGTTAGCCTGATATATATATATATACTTGAAACTAGTTTAGAGTTAATTTGGCACAATTTTGCCAAAAAAGATAAACATTGTCATATGACATTAGCTCTTTGAAGTCTATACAGAAAGACAATCAGTGTAATTTCTTTGATCGAATAATTATTAATTACGAGATATCTAAACTTAAATTTAACACTTTCCCATTTCTTATCTTTAAGTTATATCACTAATTCAAGTTATTAATGTATCCTTTCTACTGCTTATTTTTTTCCACGAAAGAACCTTTCCATCCAAAAAAAATTTCAATAAATTTATGCACGAAAAATTTATTTTACAAGAATAATTTTAATCTTTAAGATTTTCAAGAAAAAGTTTTTCACCTGTTATTATAATCCAAATATTTTTTTTTAAAAAAAATCAATTTAGACATTCATCACATAATTTATGCTTGAAAAAAATTCAACCATAAATTTTATTGCTGAAAAATATTTTACTGAAACAATTTTAATTTTAATTTAATTTTGAATTCCAACAAATTTCGCTTATTATTGATTAGTACTCAAAAGTAGCCGAGAAACAATAATTGCATTTTATATTAAAAATGCATTGAATTTTTCATTTCTGTTTTTTTCTTTTTTTGTTTTTTTTGATTTTCTCAAATATTTCCTTGATTCCTTTCTTCACTTTCCTTTCTCATTCACACACGCCAAACAAAAAACAAAAAAAAGGCCTGCACGAAATGTGAATGCATGCATATTATGCATGCTTTTTATACATCCTTTATTTGTGTTAAGAATTATTATTATTACAACACTTTTTTCCTTTTTCCTTCTTCGTCTCTTCTTGTGAAACAAAAAAAAATGCAAGTAAAAAAAACAAAGTGTCATAATTTATTTTATTAATTATGCATTCCAAAATTTTGCATTCTTTTTCCTTTTTTTTTTGAAAATATTATTTTGTTGATTGATACGATTTTTTTGCTGATAAGATAAAATCTTTTAATTGCCAATTATCAATTTATGTTTGTTTTTTCCAATTTCTTTCATATTATTCAGCCATTCCAATTTTCTTTTTATCTTTTTTTTCAAGAAATATTTTTGATGGTAATAAATTATTAAAATAATTATTAGAATTTTTTTTATTTTGTGCAATAAATCTTTTATTTCCAATTCTGCTTTTTTCCTTGTTTTTTATGTTTAAATTACAAACGCTCAATGCAATTCTTCTTTTTTTTAATTTTGAAAAAAAAAAACGAAAAATTTATGAGTAAATAAACAAAAGTGTTTTTTATATTTATTAAAATTCTTGCACAGAATATACTGGAAGTAGAATTTTAATGATACAATAATCGATTAATGGAATCTTGGAAAATATGCAAAATAATTGCAACTGGATGTTAAGAAAGAGGTAAAAAATAATATTAAAATTACTAAAGCAAACAAAAGGTCGCTCCTGTTATAATTAGTTATGAATGAATGAATTATAGTAAATCACAAAAAAAAAATTTTTTTCACTGTTACAGTAAATTCTAACAAAAGTTCGTTAAGTTTGATTTGTAATAATAATGCACTGTTATCTCACTGTTATTAGCTAAAATGAAATTAACTATCATAAACCATAAGGTGGGCGAAGTGTATGCATAAAATCCAATATCAAGTATACGGTAAAACTTCAATAAAATTAATCGGAAATACCTGGCGCATGCAAATTATACCATTATAGGATTTTTTATAATTAATACAAAATTTTAGAGCATTTGTACAATAAAATTAATTAGTTAATTGTCAAAATTTCTGATCATTAAACACTGTCGCGCTAGAAAGAAAGTTTTGAATGTTAGGAAATGTGTAATAAAAAAAAGCGTTGTGTGTCAAAAAATTAATAGCCCTGAAAAAGCGGAACTATAACTGAATTTAATTTTAGTTCAAAATTTTAAGGTCAAGTGATATCTTTCAACATTACTTTTATTGGTATGTTATTAACAAATTTATAAATATTTAAAAACCATTCGAATTTTTGATTTCAATTTAATTCTTCCCGATTTTCACAGATTTAAATTCTATGCATTGTGCATTTAAATGTCACTTTATAATCGCAAAAATATATGTCAGTGATTCGTGAATTGTAAAATCATTTTGAAATCGTTTAATTTTGTAAATGGTTTTGAACAGTTCATAATTTTTCGTCTTTCCAATCATTGCAATTCAATAATTAATTAAATTAGCGGCTGCTTAAGACATCTGCAACACTTTATGCATTACAATGCAAAATTTAAAATTTAATTTGTCAACGACTTACTTAAGCAGTCAGTTTCATCATTTATCAAATGAGAGAATTGTCGTTTTGATGTAACCGAAAACTGTTGCACATTTTTTAATGCGACGAAATCAATTATTCAATTTGAACATTAAAGTTATAACAAGGAAAACCAAAAAAAATGGAAATAATATAAACGAAATCATTCACTAATTAATAATGAAAAATATTAGCAAGGAATAATTATTTGTAAGTTATATTATGACAAAATATTACAATAAGGTTATAAATTACTAATTTGTTAACAAAGATAAGTTAATTACTGATCACTTAATAAAAATACTGCAAAAAAAAAAATTAATTGTCTACAAATTTAGGAAAAAAAAACTATTCGGAAGAATTTATGAAGAAAAATTTATTGAGAAGAAATTAAATCAATTATTAATTTATCAATAAATTTAAATCTGTTTAAAAAAATTTTAAAAAAATTAAATTTGTTCTTTTATCCTTAATGTACTATAATTTTTTTTTTATCCTTATATAAACGAATTTAATTGGTTATAAATCATTTTATAATTATTTATTTTCTCGTCTATTTTTTTTTTTTTAATAATTTATCAGTAAATTTAAAGGATAGTTTTCTTCTTTGTTTTAAAAATTCTTTTTTCTGAGAAAAAATACATTGTTAATTTTATTTTAAAAAAAAGGTAAAAGCATTGTTTGCTTTTTTCTTCTTTATGTTTTATTGGAAGCAATGAAATTTTTCTTTCAAAAATTAATTGAAATAATTTTCCATTGATGCAAAAAGAGGAAGAAAAACGAACGATCAATCAATAACCGATCAATTAACAATTTAACAAAAAACATTAATTTTTGAAATTTTTCGATGTTTTCGTGAAAAAAAAAATTTACAAAAGGAAAATTATTGGTGTAGTAGTAGGCAAAAGTAATCTCTTGCTTTTTCTTTCTCTTGCTAACAATAAATTATTCATTCAGTAAGAATAACGATGACAATAAGAGAATGGCAAAAATCAATTACATTCGGGCAAAATGAATGAATTATCGGGTGAATATAAGTTACATTAAATTTTTTTTATTAATCAATTATGGTGACAAAAAAAAAATCAAAAGGGCCATTTATGAAGGAAAAAGAGCAAAAAATCTTTCAGCGCAAATCTTATTAAATATAGTGCAGTAAAATGAAACAATTTAATTATTAAAGTAAGTAAGTTGAATATACTGTATCAGTCAATATCAATAATATAACTAATATGCTCTGTGATAACTGATGCAACTGATATGATAGCTGGTGCAATTGATATGCTCTGTGATAGCTGATAGCATTAGATTTCCCATAGAAAAATATTACGGATTAATCAATGTGCAAGCATTACCGCAAAAATTTCAAAGAGCATTTTGCAAATTCCAATATTGCTGCTATACATTTGAAATATGCATTGAAAGATTTTGAATAAATGTAAATTTAAATTTTTAAAAAATAAGCATAATTTAATGAATATATTAGATGAATCAAATATGATATTTGATCATCTTTTTAACACAGCGAAATTTTGTATTATTAATTCATTAAGTTATTTATTCTGTGGAATTTATCGGTCAATTAAAAGCCGAATTATGTAATAATTGATAAAAACGGTTAATTAAAAATTGAACTTTTAGATTACTAATGCTTTTGAAAATAAACTAATACCGAATAAATTTTAATTTAATGGGTAATTAAATAATAATATTTTAAAAGATTAATAATAACGATAAACGTGATAAAGAAGATGCAAAATACGAATAAAATACGAATATTGAATAATATTTTAATATATTTATTTAGTATATGATAATTTAATATATTTACAATGATAATATTGCAATGTTATTATTACTATCGCCTCTATTATTATGATTAATATTATTATTACAATAATCTACATTACATGCATAATTCAGAACAGCAAACCGAATGCTTCGCATTTGTCCAAAAAATAGCAGTAACTTTTAGTTATTAGTACTGCTATTATCATTGTTACTAACATCTATATCACTATCACTAATATTATTATTATTGCAATCGAACAGTTCATCTTTTTTCCGGATGGATAATTTGATATTTTTCTGAAATATGTAATAACTTTCGCTGCATATTTCAAGAATGAACAAAAGCATGCAAAAATATTTTTTTTTTCTTTGTTGGTAGCACAATTTCCCTTCAATGATTTAATTAACAAATTCTTCTCTACCCATTTCATTTCATCATTTCTTTTTTTCTTATATATCAAAAATTTCAAAAATTCGAAAAAAAAAACCCAAACATTTTTCAATCTATTTTAAAAGAATTTTTTTTTCACAGATTCCAAAGATTTCGTTTGTTTCATTTCTTTATACAGTTCTCTGTGTATTACAAATAATTTTAAATATTAAAAATTTTTTTCTTAAAATCTCAAAATGTAATCACAATTAGATGAAAGTGCGAAGAAAAAAAAAAAGAAGTGAGGGAAATTTTTTAACTTCTAGATTTTTGCAAAAGTTTTTTTTTGTCGCTAACATTTTTCTAACATTGTCTCATGGAGTGATAGTGACATGTACTGATGAAAAATTTTCAACATTGTCTATCATAATGTAATACTAGAATACGAAAATTAAATGTATAATCTTTCATCACGTTACGTAAAATCTTTCAATACGTAACGTAGAATCTCTCACGTTTTGTGACATTATGTTTTTGTTAACATAAATATAACATGTAACTTTTAAACACAAGTATATTTCTTTTTCTGATTTACTGAGTAAATATTAGCTATTAAAAAAGAAAATGTAAGAAATGAGATAAAATGTGATGAAGAAATGTGTATATCCTTTAGTTCGCACAATTAACTGTTAAAATTTTACTCACAAAATTACACAGATACATCACATACACATTGACATACACATACACATGTACATACATGAACACATATACATGCGCATTCACAAATCTAAACACATACAAACATACACACATACACATATACAGAATATCCTACATACACACGCATACAAGATACACACATATACGTAAACATAAACTCGCGTACGCATGCATGCATACACATATTTCATATATATATCTATATAAACCAATTTACACATCCATATGAAAATTTCGGATTGTGCAGTTTGATTGGTTGATTTGTACGGGTTTATTTCGGGTTGTTAGATGGCATAAATTGAAGTGATCCTTTTTTTTTTTTTTTTTCTTCCCTTACCCTTTCAATTCGTCCTTCTTTTCAACAAATCTTTTTTTTAATACAATTCTACAAACCCCGTCATTATCATCACACTAACCTTTCATTCTCTTCATTTCCTTTTTTTTTTTTCTTTTTTTTTTTTGCAACTCTCTTACGTCATTTATGTAATTAAGCTGCTATTATATGTAATAATTTTTCGCTTTTTCGTTATTATTACTTTGTGAAAATTATTGCTTTGTATAATTAATATATATTTATACAAACAAAGTATATATTTATTGATATTGTTATAGGTAATATAGTCATTGTTATCGTTATAGGTAATATAACAATATCAATAATAAAGGTAATATAATGTTATAGGTAATAAAAAATTCTAACAGTATATATTTATTAATATTGTTATAGGTAATATAGTCGTTGTTATCGTTATAGGTAATTTAGTCGTTATTACTGTTAGAAATCATATACTCTCTGTTATTGTTTTAAGTAATATAATCATGTTATAAGTAATATATAGATTATATTATTATTATAGGTAATATACTCACTGTTATTCTTATAGGTAATACAGTCATTATTATAGGAAATATAATCATATGTTATTGTTATAGGTAATATATTCGTGTTATAGATAATATACTGATCATATGTTATTGTTATAGGTAATATACTCATTGTTTTGTTATAAGTCATATACTCTCTGTTATTGTTCTAAATAATTACAAAGTTAAATTACTATCATTTAAAATTCTTTATTCCAAATAAAAATCATTTCTAATAACCATTTCTGGTATAGTATGATATACATGCATATCTATCATCTTCTAGAATAATTTTTGGAATTAAAAAACGAAAATTATGAATATAATAATTTTAAATAACATTTAATAAACAAAATTATGCAAGAAAATCATTATCAGAAATAGTTTATCAGAATTAATTGCATTTCATTTTCTGTTTGCTAATTTTAAAATTATTGGAAGGATTTCCATTTCTTCTTTATTCTATATTTTTTCCATCTATCATAAATTTCATTAAATAAGAAAACAAAAAGAAAAAATTTTAATAAAAGTTTGTAGTATAGCGAAAATTAGTTCAATTTTAAAATACTTGACATAAAAATGGCAATAAGTAAAAATTGATTGTTTTTCAAAAATAAAATTGAAAAAAAAGATTGACGAAATAACAGGAAATAAAATTTTTTAAAACAAAATTTTATTTTGTTTCTTTTTTTTTTTTTAAATTGAATCTTTAGATAGAAAATAAAAATGAAATATTAAAAAGTGATTTAATGAAAAGAGAAAGAAAGAGAAAAAAGATGAGTAAAAAAGGAAAAAGAAAAAAAAGAATTGGATTAAAATAATCCAGATATATATACTATACGAAATTCATAATTTTCATCCTAAATTCACGCTTTGAAATTTTTATCGATTTCGAAGATAGAAGAATTTTTAAATCAACATGTCACAAATCATCAGCACACATCAACCATTTCATAAGTCAAAAATATTATCATGAAAATTTTCGTGTGAAATTCGAAATTGTGGATTATGAAATGAAATAAAATATGCTTTCCATCAATTACAAATTGCTAGATGGAAAGCAATTGATAAAATTTTGACTTATTCCAAAATTATCCTCATATTTTATTTTTAGCATTAACTTCCAAAAAAAAATTTTTTTTTTTTGCCGAAATTAATCCAAATATTCAAAATCTCTATTTTTTTATCTTTTAAAATTTTTTTTGAAAAAAATTTTTTTTTTTCATTTTTTTTGAAAAACCATTTTCCACTGCCATGCATACATGCTACTATTTTTGTAAAAAATCAATTCCGCATAATAAATTTATCAAAAAATTCTGAAATTTAAAATAAAAAAAATTAAAAAGAAAAAAGACAATGAAAAATAGCCATCAATTATTTTCGTCTTCTTTATTTTAATTTATTCATTTCGAATTATTTTTCATCACATTTGTCAAAAAAAAAAATTATTATTATCATTGTTCAAAAATAATTGTTGTTTTAAATAAAATGAATGTTAATTTTTTTCTTTTTGGTCAAAAAGATATTATATGTGTTAATTTATGAATTTAATTAAAATAATATATTTTATAAATCAAAAAGAGAAAAAAATTGAATTTTACAAAACATTCCTTTTATTTTTCATTAAAAATAACAATTTTTCAGTTTTATATTCGATGAAATAATTTTTTACAACATTTCCTGGATCACAATTCAGGAATTTTTCAATGATATTCAATATTGAACATAATCTTTATGGATTAGCTGTACGATATATAGCATTGATATACCTGATATAGTACAATCGTATTAGTTTATTAGTATAAAATTAGATAACATTTTGTTTTTGGTTTTTTTCTTCTTTCTTCTTCTCTCTTTCTTCAACTCTTTCTGATATTCCGTCCTCTTCTCTACTCCTCTCAAATTCAAAACAATTTTTAAAGAAAGAAAAAAATACGCAAGTGCCTCAAGACTAGCTCAGAGAGGATAAAAGCCTCTCGTAGACTAAAAAGGCAAAAGCTCGTTTGACCTAGATTTCCAGTACGAATTACAGACCATGAAAGCGTTGCCTATCGATCGCTTTGAAAATTCTTAGAAGCTTTCTCTAGCAAGCAGGTGTCAGAATGAAAAAGTAATAATCGCAACAAAAATTTTTACACCAACAAAAAAAAATTACATTTATCACAAATATGTAATTAACATTTTGGAAATTAAATTTCAATTACAAATTTATGTTTTATTTCCATTTTTAATAATCAAGCAAACTTTGTTTTTATAAGACGACAAAAGTCTGCCCAGGAACAAATTTCATTGTTTGTTTATAAATTTCATTTTCGTTAGTAAAAATTTTAATTTCTCATTTATTAAACATTTTTTTCTTGAAATATCATTAGTTAACTAATGTAATATAATGTTTGAAACTTACTTTTTCAAAATTTTACTTCTTTTTTCTGTATTTCATTTCAGATTTAGTTTTTGAATACAATTTCATGTTTCGCGATTTTTTTTTTTAAATTACCCTTTCTATTGGGTTAAATTAATTAAAAGAGTTAAAAAGAAAATAAAATAATTGAAAAGCATACTTCTCGATGATAATTATTTTATTTAAAATCTATAGTAATGATATGATAATTTGATTAATATTAAATTGAATATTTTTTAAATAAATGCAGGTATAGAAAATTTAATTATTTAAATAATTTAATTTTATAAACATTCTTTTTTCTGCGAAACAATTACAAGTTAAAGTTTTCACTAAGCAAAAATTAATTCGATTAAATGATAATATTAATACTGTCGAATAATAATACTCAATATTCTTAAATGATAATATCAATATTCTAAATGGTAAAATTCAGTACTAATCTCAAATTAAGATATAAGTTTGAAATTTGTATTATAAAATTTTTGCATAGCATTCTTTGCATGATCGTACTTTTTCTTTTTTTTTTTTAGATTTTCACATATACACACATGCATAAACAAGCATCACATCAAAATTGCTTTTTGAAATGATCGAAATGAAAAAATGAAAGAAATCTATTGGAGATGAAAAAGTCGGAAAAGCTCTTCGTGTTATATTCAGAGGAAAAAAAATTTTGGTCGTTAATACTTTTACGGAAAAAA
>JBAMDO010000460.1:0-17316 GCA_037074765.1 Mansonella perstans
TTGCGTTAGTATTGAATTTTTTATTTCTACACTTTCATGCTATATTTGACAACACTCATTTTCTTAATTGTTTCACTGGGCAAATTATCAATTATAATAAGTAAGACAATAATATAAATCCTTTGAATTTTAATACAATATGATGAGCATTCATTCCAATATAATCGAATATCATTTAATCTGTAGTTTAAATTCAAGTTTAAGTCTAGTTTAAGTTTAAATTTAAATTTAATTTAATCAATTAAATATCATTTAGTCATTTAATCTGTTGAAAAGAGTTTCCCACTATAATGAAGCTTACAGAAAACATTGACTGTTCATCATTTTTAAATTATTGCCAATGAATTCTTAATGCACTCGTAAAATTCTATTTAATTCAGTTGAGATATGCTTTAGGCGTTTCTTGCAAACAGAATGTTCATCGTGGCGATGGGATTATAAAGAGCCGGTGCCAATTCAGGTTTTAAACAATCGCATTCAGCTAAGTGAGTTCATTTTGCTGTAGCATTTATATTAGAAATATGTTATATGGCATAGAAGATTAGACTGAGAAGAAATGTGCAACTCGTAGAAATTGAAATAGAGGAATTGCAAACTTATTTATTGGTGGAAGGTATACCAATTGTAGGCTGATTGGAAATTTCTAGATTCAGAATTGTACAACACTTGACATTGTCCAGAGCAGAATTTTTGAAACAAAATTTACAAATGATAATTATTGCTTTTTCTGTATTCTTTTCCAGAATTACAAGGGAATACACAGGTTTATGGAAGGCGTCCATTTGGTGTTGGGCTTGTTATTGCTGGTTATGATGTGAGTTTATCATCATCTATGGGTTTTTTTCTTTTCTGTCATCGATGACACTCACTATAAAGAGATGAAGGGCAGAATCGTATTAGATGATTTCATCATTATCTACCTGTTTTTTCTTTTCCATTTCCGTCATCGGTGACATTCACTATAAGGAGATAAGTCATTCACCAAGGGCAATTTTTCATTTCATCATCATCTCCAGCTCTGCGATTTTTGTCTCTCCAGCTTCCACTATTGAAGAAAATCAAAATAATTGTGCTAGAAATTTATTTGACTTTGAGATAAAGTAAATTTATATTTGCGATTTCTTTGAGACATCACAAGATTTATCCTTTTTATTTTTTGTTTGAAAATTTTTACAAGAATTTTTTTCCATTTTTTTCCATTTCACTTTTTCCCCTTTTATTTGTTTGAAAAAATTATTATTTTGAATATCTAGTTATAAATCATCATAATAATTTAAACATCATAATAATCATGGTCATAATAATTTTGCCAAGTATCATGAAATAATTTTGCTATGATATCATCTGCATAATAATTATTTATAATGCAGCATTGATGATACTTTTTTATTGTTATATATCACCACGCGCTCAAAATCGTATTGTTCTGCTTATAGCTTATTCTTTAATTTTAATAAGAAGCAGCTGATTACCTGTTTTAATAAGAGGTAACTGATTATCATAATTAGTTTTCTTGTATGATGTTCAATTTTTAGGAAAGGGGAACACATATCGTGAAGACTGATCCATCAGCAGAAGTTGTCGAAACATTGGCAAGCTCAATAGGTGCTCGTTCTCAAAGCGCGCGCACTTATTTGGAGCGGAATTTGGACCATTTTACTACTGGTTCGTATTTGTTATCAAAAAAAATTTATTATATAATTATTCATGTCATGAATTTATTTTGTAGTATTTATGTACTATTTGGAAAACATTCATCATTTGATGAAAAGAATTTTGAAAAACAGGTTCAAATTTTATATTGCATATTTTGCAGCTAGTCTTGAACAATTAGTTGAATTTGCATTGTTGGCGCTAAGAGATACACTACCTGCTGAAGACAGCTTATCAAAAAAGGTAATTTTGTCCCATAAAATTTTAAAGATTTCAGAATTTCTACATTTGAAATTTAATCAGTATTGTATGTGGTTGGTTGTTCTTGAACTGCAAAAAGCAATTTAATTTTTTTAGAATGAAAATGTAACGTTTAATTAATAGATTAATTAACAGATTTGCAGGTTTAGAATTTTTCATGTAAATTTGTCTGAATTTGATATAACACATTATAGAATACAACGATTGCTATTGTGGGTAAAGGTACACCATTTAAAGTAATGGAAGATGATGATGTGCAACCATTTTTAGACCGCATTATAGGAGTTCCGCGAACCGGCCAGCAGAGTGGCGGTGATGTAAGTTTACAATTTTTTTTGAATATATTGATATCAGTCAGAAGACATGTTATTATATTTACTTAATTAGTAACAGTTCTCCTAAGATATCTCCTTTTTTGTCAATTTATTAAAGAAATTTTTTAGTTCAATTTTTAGTTAAATGATAAATTTCATTTGCTAAGTTTAAACTTGGGCTAATTTCATTAAATTCATACTGTAGGTTCATCTAATTTACTGTTTAATTCAATTAAATTTAGTAAATTTGCAAAAAAAAGTTTCTTAGCGATCAACAATGTAAATCAGGTGAGCACATTTTTCAGCAGCAAGCAACAACGGAGTCTATGCAGTTATAATGTTCTTTAATTTGTTTATGACTGTTTCAATGTTGCGTTCGTTAGCTTGTTTTTCGTTATGGATATTTCCTTCATAAACTTTTGCCTTTCTAATTAGCATTAAAATATAGAGAAAATGAGAATGAGGAAGTGATATACACTGGCGGTAGGGAATAAGGAACGAAGAAATTGTCTTAGAATTTAATGGATGTAAAAATAAGGAACGAAGAAGGGTCTTAGGATTTAATGAACGTACAGGACAAGATGGGAGAATATGGGGGAGAATGGGAAGATAAATTTTTCTGGATGTCCTGCTGTTTAATTTTTGTCCTGGAATTGTTTTCCTTAGGAAGTAAAGTTTGTTTCTTAAAAGAAAAACTTATCACAGCATAAAATTTTACTATTTTTAGGCAATCAGTTCATTACATTAGTTGTCCTAATTAATTTGATACATAACATACTGTTATTGCTATGTTTAAATAATTCAATACGTTGAAAATGAAACTTTTATACAATTATTAGCCGTGAGATATTCACCTAACTGCTCTATTTGTTTGTTGAAATAAACTTTTAGCCTTAAAGTTCTCTCGTGCGTGGTGCTGCTTTTACTACGTACATTTTTAATAATTCAGCGGATATTTACTTGATATACTATTAAAATTTCAACGGACGTTTACTTGGATATGTTTTAATATTTCAGCGGATGATTTCGTGATGTGCTTTTAATAATTCAGCGGATGTTTATTTGATGTGTTTTTGATATTTCAGCGGATATTTATTTAATGTGTTTTTAATATTTCAACGCATGTTTACTTGATGTGTTTTGTAATTTTTGAGCAGATGTTTATTAATGTGTTTTTAATTTTTCAGCGGATGTTTATTCGATGTGTTTTTAATAATTCGGCGGATGTTTTTTTGATGTGCCCTCATCTCTTGTTAGCAACGACTCTTAACTACCACCTAGAAAATTATGATAGTGAATTAGCTGGAGAAATCAGAAAAAATCTATACGTGGACAATATCACTATATCGACAGAGAATACTGAAGAGGCATTGTACAAGTATGAGAAAATAAAGATAATTTTTAAAGCCCCAATGAACGTGAGGGAATTTCTTTCAAATGAAAAGGATTTCAATAAACGAATATCTTATTCTGACTTAAGCCAAACAAACAAAAAAAAGAAAAACAATTTCTTGGACTTAACTGGAACCATGAAAGGGATCATATAGATGTTATATTAAAACCATGGCGAGGAAAGAATTTAACAAAAAGGACCATTTTACAATTCATTGCCTTTCAATATGATCCTCTGGGCCTTTTAGTCCCAGTAATGATCAGATTCAAATTGTTTATTCAATACCTATGGCGAGAAAATATTCCATGGGATCAATCCCTAAATGAAACATACAAACAAAAATGGAATCTGCTCATTACTGAATAGCCAACAAATGTAATAAGACTACCAAGATTTGTGATGGAATTCTCAGTGCCAACAGAATTTCACATATTCACGATGCGTCCAAAGTTGCTTATTCCGCAGCTGTTTATGTACAAAAAGTTTTACTTGGAAGCCCTGTAAGATCATTCTTGATCTTTGCTAAATCTCGAATTGCTTCAATCAAAGGCACATCAATACCCGAACTTGAGTTATTATCTGCATTGATAGGAGTAAGAGCGGATTAGTTTGTATTAAAACAGTTACAAAAAGAAGATTACCCCCTTTGTGGTCAGATTCAAAATGTGCTCTCTTTTGGATTACAAACTATACGAAGTTACTTCCACGATTTGTACATAACCGAGTGAAAGAGATTCGGAAATCCAGATTCAACTTAAGATATGTCCCTAGCATGGAAAATCCGGCCGACATAGCAACCAGAGGAATTTCATCAAATAAACGCGAAATTATGGATAGTGGTGGAATGGACCTCGATGGTTGAATGAACGCGAATCAGAATGGCCTAATTGTAAGTTCGTTTATGAAGCTGATGATGAATTCGAACAAGCAATTATAGCAAAATTATCAACGGTTCCAAACCCAACTGAGGAAAAAGTGATAACTCAATTTATTGGTGTATATCGTTTTAGTAAATGGATAAAATTAGTACGAGCGATAGTATGGGCTCTTCGATTCATTAACAAACTTATCGAAGAGGATTACCTTGGCTCCGATTATTATCTATAAAGGGAACCAATATGACTCAAAACAATTATCAAATAGCAACTAGTTTATTGATCCGACAAGCGCAATCAGCGCATCTAACAGATAAGGAGAAGAAGAAATGGAATCTACTTCAACAGAAACCTGATGACTTATGGAGATCAGGTAGCCGTCTAGAATATTCAGAGTTAGATGAGGACAGTAAATATCCTATATACTTACCAAAGGATCACTACGTGACTAAGCTTATCATCATGCAGCAACATGAGGCGCTGCATTATGCTGGAATAGCACACACGCTGTCTGAATTAAGAAGTAAGTTTTGGATACCAAAGGGAAGAGCCGCAATAAAACGTCTACTTTCTACGTGTACGACATGTAAACGGTGGAAGGCTAAACCATTCAAACTACCGGCAATGCCAAATTTGCTGAAAGTCGAGTAAAAAGATCTAGACCATTCGAACAGGTAGGTCTAGATTACTTGGGACCAATCCTAGTCAAATCGACAACCGATAGAGTAAAGAGATGGATCGCTCTCTTCACATGTTTTACAACGAGAGCTGTGCATCTGGAATTAGCCGAGGATTTATCCGCCGAAATCTTCCTACATGTCCTAAGAAGATTTGTAGCACGACGAGGATATCCAAAGTTAGTCTTAAGTGACAACGCGAGTCAATTTCAACTCGTCTTTAAAACAATAATGGAAATAAACTCCAACTTCCTAGCAGAACATGGTATGTGTTGGAAAAATACTATACCAAAGGCACCGTGAGGAGGTGGAGTATACGAACGAATCATTGGACTTACAAAACAAGCTTTAAGACGAGCTGTGGGAAGAAGACTTCTAAAAGAAGGGGAATTAATAACGTTAATGATAGAAATAGAAGGTATACTTAATACCCGGCCATTGACGTACGTTGGCTTCGATGACTACAGAATCATACGCCCGATAGACTTTATTTCCCCCAAGTCGTCACTTGAAATACAGCTCAAGTATGACAATGGACAAGAAGAATACACTCCTTATTTATTAAAAACAAAGGATAAACTTATCAAATATTGGACCAATACTCTTAAGACATTAGATGTCTTTTGGAAAGACGAATACCTTATGAGTCTAAGAGAACGTACATAAAAGGAATTCGTTTCTCCTCGATAGATCGAAAAACGAAGACCACGTGAGAATGAAATTGTTTTATTAATGGAACCCGAAGTACCTCGCGGTATATGGAAATTAGCAAAAATAATTAAAATCAACAGAGGACGTGATGGAAGTATCAGGAGTGCCACAATCCAATTGCCTAATGGGAGACAGCTTAATCGTTCTATTAACATGCTATGCCCCATGGAAATAGAAGCATCCAACGATATGGAAGAAAAATTACAAGAAAGCGAAGACCAGGAACCTATTGCGCGACGAACGAGAAGTGCCATACAAACAAAGGTCGTATCAAACGAAAGAAAGTAATACTTTTTGCTCTCTCTCTCCTTGGGAGTGTCGCGAATTTATACCGCGAAACTTCCACTAATGACATTATAAACATTCAATCTTAAGATTGTGATCTAAAAATTGTATCTTTTGAATCCTCAATTGTGCACCATAAATGATTCTCTCAATTATTTTCCCTCCGTTATCTGAAATTATATATATATAGGATGGTCAATTTTTTAAATTCATTTCACTCTTCACTTCTTCTATTCTTCCTCGTTAAGTCATGTTCGAATTGTTAAGGTTAAGTCATGTTCGCAATTGTTAAGGTTAAGTCATGTTCGCAATTGTTAAGGCTAAGCCACGTTCGCAATTGTTAAGATTAAGCCACGTTCGCATTTGTTTTGTTCATGTTCGCGTTTATTAATGTTTTAATCACGTTCGCGTTTGTTAATATTGTTAATAAAAGATTTAATTACACAAGTTTGAGATTGAGTTCTATCGCGCTACAAACCCTACACAAAACAACACCCTAAAACGAACACGCTGGTATATTGTTAGCCGATATCGACCTCTCATAAGAAGAAATCACGACATGGAGAGAATTTTGGAATAGGTTTAATGCAGCTATAAATCTGCAACAAATCCCAATCATTCAAAAGCTTATTTATTTGATCTCCTGTTCAAAAGGAGAAGCATTAGAGGCTATAAGAGGGTTCGGTGTAGCGCCGGAAAATTATGAAGTAATAAGACAGATCTTAATCGATAAATATGGCAATCCTGCTACTATCAAGAAATCATTATATAACGAATTCTATTCCATTCAACGAAACGACAAAGAATGGAAGATAAGAATCGAAGCAATGGAAAAAATCCTTCGACAATTAGAAGCATTGGACGAGAATTTGGAACACTCCAGTTTTTTGTAACGTGGCACAGTCGAATCTCAAATTTGGGTAGTTAGACCGTTGCGTTGACACCTCAAACTTGGGTAATTAAACCTTTTATTAGAATAATTGGATAACGCGAGAATTATGTAACAATTATATACAACGCGTATTTAATGGTAACATTAACATATAATAAAGGGTAATGATGAGAAGAATAGAACCAGTAGCCATGGATGTGAACAAATCCCAAAAATGGTAATACAGCTGGGTCTATATATGCTAGAAATAGAGCTGGAAATACAGCTTTTTTTTTTTTTTTAAAAATACAGCTGGTTTCTTAATACAGCTGGGTTTATATATGCTAGAAATAGTAGTAGTTTACAACGGAAACTGTTAAGACCCAATTACACATAAGTATTGTAATAAGATCCAATGCGAAGATTAGGATGAGAATTTGGATGAACATTCATGAAGTGATTGTTAGGAAAGGAATTTTTTGTATAAACGGAACACTAAAATATGGGCAAAAAAATACATCTGGCATGAAATACATATGGCATTTGATGGGAGATAATCTAAGGAATGTAAATCAAACAAATAAAAGAAGAGATAACTAATGAATCATAGAAAGCATTCCATTTTAATTTGTATAAAATTTATTTTAATTTTCGCGACTTTCGCGACATTCCAGAGAGAGGGGGCTTGATGGGATTGAAGAATAGATAACTGGATTACAGGATAAAGAAATATAACGATCACAGGGATTTTGATCGTTATGTTCATTTAGAGAAACTTGGACTATTCTTATAGGAATGGATTCCATACGTTTTGGATTTTTGTTATACAGAAAATGAAAAATGAAGCTAATCAATTTAAATTTCAATTCTACAACAATTATGACAATTAAAATTACAGAACTAAACACACCAATAGTGATGAGTTTCGAATGAGCTATTACGTGTGCTAGTTCTTCTTCTATTGTCTCAGTAGTTTTCTCAAATTGTACTGTCAGTTGTTCAATTAACTCTTCTCCTTGCTGTCCTACTTCTGCCAGAGAGACTCTGGTTTCGGTAGATTAGTTTTTAAGTTGATAATTTCGTGTTTTTGAGCTAATATTTCTAGTTCTGCATTAATTCTTTCAATTTCGAATTTACTGACTATGCCTGATTTGAATTCGACTCTTTTCCATTCAGATTAATTAACATTACAAGGTGCTATATATAACTTATTACCAACTCTATTTGCTATAATATCACTTCTTTGGAATAATAATTTAGCTGCTAAAGTTGGGTTATTAGTAGATAACCATTGTATTAGAAGTAATAAGTTATTTCTATTTTCACAACTTCGTCGTTGTGTCTCAACTAATTGTTGCTTAAATTGTAAGTTTACAACATCAAAAATGTATTGAAATTTAATATTCTCTGGATCAAATTTACCTGACTTCTTTTCCTCTTCGTCGTTTAATTTCTTCATAATTAACTGATCCTTAGCATCTAAGTTCATTGTATTTTCTGATTGCCATTGATCGACTCCTTCATCGATGATTATGTCTCCATTCATGAGATGAAAGTTAGAAAATTTACAAATCGTATCTCGTACCTTCTCATTTTCCTCAAAAGTGAATGATGTTTGCAATTCATCTATAACAACATGCTTCTCATATATTTAGGATTATATTTTCCAATTCTTTTATAAAGACATTTACTTCCTACTTGGGTATTGTTTCATAGTATGATACTTGTTTGTAATACACATTTACCACTTTGTGTTCTGCAGTGATTGGTATCATCAAGATCCGATAGTAATCCTTTACCATCATAAAGGAGCAGTGATCTCTTTTCTATTACGAAATTAGTGGTTGATTGACACTTATTCCTAACTAACCGTATGAATATTGCATATTATTGTTCATTGTCCACTTATTCTGCTTAATTCTTTTTAACGGTGACCATTTAATTCCTTCTGATTGTGTAAAATTATGCATAAATGGGAAGATATGGCAGAAATGATAGTTTCGTCTGAAACTACTGACAAGGATAGTCGCAAAAAGGCCTTAGTACACACTGTTCGAGTAATATTACTACATTTGATTGCAGGTATCCGAATGTGACTCCGAGTATAAACTGTGACTTGTGTCAATGTGACATTTTGATGAGTAATTTCATTACAATTCCATTTCTATAAGGAGTACCTGATATTGTCGTGAAATTCTTGCGGGAGGGCGACGTCTGCCAATATTTTTCCAGCGGTTTTGTTAGGGAGCATTGTATTGGGTTGAATTGATTGTGTTGCGGGAAAACCTCAAGCTGGGATAATAAAACCTTTATTAGAATGTACTGGCGAACAGTGAGTATGAGAATGTGCCAATGTACGAATATATGAATGTACCAATCCCCAGTTTGTAGATCGAGTGTCTATATATAGTCGTAGAAGAGGCGATATTAAAGCTTAATACAAAGATCATAACGTTAAAGTGATAAAGAGGGGATTAATTATGATTGAGAATAGATGATTTACAACAGCAGCGTCTTCAAAGCGATACCAAAGCCAAAGTACTTATCAGAATAAATAAACAAAGATGTTATTGGTGGAAAGATTGACGTTTATAGTGGTAAAGAGGGGGAATTAATTGCTTAAGACAGTGGCCCTTTGTATAGTAGTATAGCGCAATAGCTGCTGCTTTCTTAGATTACTGTAGGAGGGAGGATTGACAGTACACTTTGTTGTAGATAGATATCTTAAGCTGTTGCTATACAAAGGGTGTGAATTTACATATCAACAAAGAACATGAAATAAATCTAAAAATTTAACTTTAGTTGAATACTTTACAATGTTATTAACATTTATTTATAATTTAATTTATTGAGTTATTGGAAGTTTCGCGTTATGAAATTCCGACAGATATCTATTTACAATCTTGCTTAGATTGCGGTTATGAGAATCAGCGACATTAAATATAAACAATTCGTTATTGACTTAGAAATTTTCATTTTTTCGGGTTTCATTTCGCATCCGTGTGGCCGTTCTGGTTCTTGTAGCAATTTTTTTTGGTTTTGAATTTTGAATTGGGGTTTTCGGAGTTGATTGTTGAATAGTTTCGCTGTCTACAACTTCTTGTTTTGCATAAACTGCTGCAGCATAGGCCGTGGTAGATGTATCAGTAAACATATGAATTTCTAATTGTTGTAGGCGATCAGGATCGATTACCATGCGTGGAATTTCCTTGACTTTTGTTGGCCATCGACTTATAAAAATTTCCCATGTTTCAATGACATGATTCTCCAGCGACTGGTCCCATGATAATTTTCTTTTCCAAAGATTTTGTAGGAAGAGTTTGAATAATAACATTAATGGAATTAAAATTCCCAAAGGATCATATTGCGAGGCAATGAATTGCAAGATTGTTTCTTTTGTTGGGGTTTGATTATCCCGTGATTTTGGGATTATTCCAATTGAATCAATGACTGGGTTTCAATTGACACCAGGAATCTATTTAGTTTGGCTTGCTTCAGCTCGGTCGTTTCCAGGTATAAGTTCATTGAAATCGTCATTTGAAAAAAATTCTCGTATATTCGTTGAGACATTCTTAAAGATGCCCTTCATTTCATTGTAAATTTTAAGTGCTTCTCGGTTCCACTTGCGGGTAATAAAACATTATCGATAGAGGTTTTTCTTAATTTCTAAAGCGGTTTTGCTTCCGTCAGTTTCTAGATGATAATTGAGTGTAGCTGAAAGTAAAAACGGAGACGATTATGCCAAATGGAACCCTCTGAAAACGGTAATATACCAAATTTTCCTTGGTGATTTCTCCTTGAATATTCTTGAATATTACCATAAAAAACGAGTGCAGTTCCTTTCGGACAGATGCAGTTCCAATTGCAAAAAAGCCTTTTCTATATCTGCTGTTATAACATTTTTCATCATTCTGAAAATAAAACACCTGCTAAGTCAGGTCGTGTAGTGGGACCGCGATATATCCGCGATGCATGGACCGCGATATTATTTAGGCTTTTCTCTTTTAATATGGACTGAAGCATCGTAGACAATTCGCAGTTTTGTAGTTGTCTTTCCTGGGGTTAATATTTCATGATGAGGTAAATAATGTACAATGCCTTTTTGATCCATATTTGCTGTCACTTTCTCAATAACATTCGACAGTAATTGCTCTTTGATTGTCTCGTCATAACGTTCGAGCAATGATTAACTGGTTTGAAGTCGTTTGACTAGTGCCTTTAATCGTCCATAACAAAGACCATAATTGTCTAGTAAGCTAACCTTTGAATATTTCCATGGCCAGCAAACTTGATACCTATTATTTTCCTTTGTAATACAATTTTTGAATTGTTCCAACGCCTTCTCGTCATCTTGATCATTTGGTTGTTCTTGGATCCCAATTACCTCTAATTTCCAAAACTGATCTATATCGTGATTGGTGATGATAGTGGCTACATTAATGGAATTGAGGCTATTAAATTCACCAGTCATATTAGTATATCCACAACCATTATCGATCCTACTTTGATACGAAGAAAATAAAAACCTGATGACATATTGTGGACTTTGTACGGTTGCATGAATTCGAAGAAATGATCTACTCCGATTATGATATCAGGTCGTCTCCAATATCCTTCCGACTCATCTAACTGTTTCTGACGTATGATAGAATTCATATCACAAGAACTTGGATTAATAATTTGCAGTTTATCTGTTAAATAATCTAATGCATAAGCATTGATAGTTATAATTTTAGATTCAAAAGTTCTTATTCCTAATTTTACTTTGTTAATTTGGTAGAGTTTGGGAAGTTGGTTACCAAATGTCGGGAAATTTTTTGTTGCGCAACCGTTGGTGTGTGGAATGTGTTCTTTGTAGTGTAAGAACAGTTGAATTGGGTAATAGAACCCTTTATTTCCGATACAGAAAATAAGATGAGTAGCAGATAGAGTGAATAAAGCGATTCTCGTTGTGAAGACAGAAGTCCTTAGAATACTTAGAATCCTTAGAAAGCTTAGAATGCTTAGAATGTTTAGAATGAAGATTGGAAGTTGAGTACAGTTTATATAGTCGAGAAGAAGGGGCGGATCGGGTAATTTGATGGACAGAAATACTTTGATATAGTCCGACTAATAACTTAATAGACCAGACCATGGTGTGATAAGATAAGAAATAGTAAGGGGAAAACACGGGATCTGGCGATGAAAGGTAATTAAAGTAAAATAAATTATAAATAATCCCATAAAGTTTAGAACAGATACAATTATAGTATGTGAGAGTAATTATAGTATGAGAAAAAATATTCAAAAGTAACTTCACGGAATATATTCCTTATGATTTTATTTTAAATTTCGCGACTTTCGCGACATTCCGGAGAGAGGGGGATTGCTGGGTTTGATGAATGTATAACTGGATTATATGATAGAGGAATGTAATCATTACAGGGATTTTTATTGTTGTATTCATTTAAGGGAATTTGGACTATTCTCATAGGAATGTATTCCGTGGGCTTTCTAAATTTGATACATAGGAAATGAAAGATAAATTTAATTAATTTAAATTTCAATTCTACTACAATTATCAAGAATAGAAATATAAGACTACATATACCGATAACAATGAGTTTCCAGTGAGCTATTATAAGTGTTAATTCTTCTTCTATGGTTTTTGTCGTTTTCTCGAATTGTATCGTTATCTGTTCGATTAGTTCTTCTCCTTGTTGTTCTACTTCGGTCCAAAGTAGCTTTGACTTCGGTAGAGTGGTCCTCAAGTTGATGATTTCGTGTTTCTGTGCCAATATTTCTAATTCTGCGTCGATTCTTTCGACTTCAAATTTGCTGACGATCCCTGCTTTGAATTCGACCCTTTTCCATTCGGAGTTATTAATATTACAGGGTGCTACATATAATCTGTCATTAACCCTGTTAGCTATAATATCACTTCTTTGGAGTAATAATTTAGCTGCTAACGTCGGGTCACTGGTTGATAGCCATTCTATTAGGAGCAATAAATTATTTCTGTTTTCACAACTTCGTCGTTGTGTCTCTATTAATTGTTGTCTAAGTTGTAAATTTGTAATATCAAAAATATACTGAAACTTAATATTTTCAGGATCAAATTTACTTGTTTTGATTTCCTCCTCCCTGCTTAGTTCCTTCATGATGAGCTGATTCTTGGAATCCGAATTCACCGTACTTGTTGACTGCCCTTGATCGACTCCTTCATCGATGATTATGTCTCCGTTCATAAGATGAGGTTTAGAAAACTTACAAGTTGTATCTTGTAGCTTCTCGTTCCTCTCGAAGGTGAGTGACGTTTGCAGATCCTCTATCATTACGTGATTCTCATGTATTTGGGCGTTGTATCTCCCAATTCTTTTGTAGAGGCATTTATTTGTTGCCTGTGTGTTGTCCCATATTATGATACTGGTCTGCAACACGCACTTACCACTTTGTGTTGGGCAGTGGTTTGTGTCATCGAGATCTGATAGTAGTCCTTTACCGTCGTAAAGGAGGAGCGATCCTTCTTCTACCACGTAGTTAGTGGTAGCTTGGCATCTAGTTCCGAGCCAACCGTAGGAATACTGGACATTGTTGTTCGTTGTCCATTTATTCGGTTTGACTCTCTTTAACGGTGATTCGGATGATTCCCTTTGGTCGTATAAATCTGTGCATAGATGGTGAGGCATGGGAGAACTGGTAGTTTCGTCTGAAACTACCGACAAGGATAATCTTAAGAAGGCCTTGGTGCATACAGTCCTCGTGACGTTGCTACACTTGATTGCAGGTATCCGAGCGTGAGTCCGCGTGTAGACTGTGACTTGTGTTAAGGTGATGTTTTGGTGGGTGATTTCGTCACAGTTCCACCTTTGCGGCATGTTGAAAGGGGTACCTGTAATCCATCTACAGTTTTGTTTAGCGCTTGATTCAACTGTAGTGATGAGGATGAGCGCCATGATATAAAGACAGTTCATTATTGTCTTGGAAATCGGTTGTTGTTCGTTCCGTTTCCTAATGGCTGCTCTGGTTCTTGTAGCAATTGGCTCCTCTTCTTCGACGGTTTGGATTGGGTCCTGAGGAGCTGATTCTTGGTTAGTTTCGTTATCCTCAACTTCTAGAGGATACAAAACATTTATTGGTCTGGCGAGGACCTTTCCTTGTGCCGTTTCGATGATGGCACTTCTCGCCTTCCCATCCTTGCCTTCCTTGATTTCTTTGATCCTTGCGAGTTTCCACATACCACGAGGAGTATTAGGTTCGTTGACTAATACAATCTCCCTTTCGCGTGGTATCCTGGTTTCTACATTTCTGGGTGATGTATGAAACCTTTGTGTTCGTTCTCTAAGACTGGTTAAATACTCGCGTCTCCAGATCTCCCAGAATAGATCCAAGACTTTGAGTGTATTTAACCAGTATCGGATAAGTTTCTGCTTGTTGTCGGGTTTATGAGGAACAAATTCCTCTTGGTCGTCCATGTTGGTGAGGGGAGTTATTAGCGAGGCATTAGGGGAGATGAAGTCGATTGGACGTATAATTGCGTAGTTATCGCAATTTATGTATGTCAGAGGTCGAGTATTGAGTATTCCCTCGACCTCTGTTATGAGAGTTACTAACTCTCTCTCCCACAGTAGCCTTCTGCCAATAGCTCTCCTCATGGCCTTTTTTGTTAGGCCAATGAGTCTTTCGTAGACTCCTCCGTTCCAAGGAGCCTTTGGTATGATGTTTCTCCATGTCATTCCCTTTTTCACGAGGAAGTTTGTTAGTTCGGAGTCCTGTTCCTTCATTGCTTTGAAGACGAGTTGGAACTGGCTTGCATTGTCGCTTAGGACCGATTCTGGACATCCTCGTCGAGCGATGAATCTTCTAAAGATGTCCAAGAAACATTCGGCTGACAGATTATCAGCTAATTCTAGATGAATAGCTCTGGTAGTGAAGCACGTAATCAGAGCTACCCATCGCTTTGTTTCTTCATATTTCCGCAAGGCTTCTTCAGTGTCCGTCGCGGATAATATGGCGTCATCCACATAGAGATTCCTTCTGATCTCTAGTGCAAGTTCGGTTCCATTGGTTTCGAGGTGATGGTTGGTCGTCGCTGACTCGTCGTCTTGATCAATTGGTTGTTCCAATTTCCAAGACTGATTGATGTCTGGATTGTTGATGACAGTGGCTACATTAACGGAGTTGTCACTGTCAGGTTTGCACGTCATGTTGATGTATCCACAGCCTGTTATTATCGGTCCTACTTTGGTATGAAGTAGGTGGAAACCTGATGACATGCTGTGGGCTTTGTTCGGTAGCAGGAAATCGAAAAGGTAGTCCAGTCCGATTATGATGTCTGGTCGTCTCCAATATCCATCCGACTCGTCCAACTGTTTCTGTCGTGTGATGGAGCTCATGTCGTAGGATGTTGGAGTAATAATTTGGAGTCTGTCCGTAAGGTAGTCTAATGCATAAGCATTAATATTTATAGTTTTAGATTCTGGGCTTCTTATTCCCACGTTTACCCTATTGGCTTGGTAAACTTTAGGTAATTCATTGCCAAAGGAAAACAGTTTTAAGTCTTCCTTTGCACTTTCCGTTAAGTGCAGACGGCTTACTAGCTTCTTCGTGATGAATGAAGATTGTGACCCCAGATCGAAGAGTACCATGGCTTCTTCATGATTCTCCGGTTTGCTGGGGTTCACTGCCTCGATTTCCTTACATATTAATAAGACCCTCTTACCTTGATGAGTAACTGGCTGGTTTAGAGAATTGATAATAATTGTTGAGTTCGATTCTTGTTTGCTCGGTCCATTTTTGGTCGAGCAATAAGTTTTGTGGCACAATGCCGTCCTGTGATTGCCATTGCAATGGAAACATGTTCGTTTCCTTTGGTTGCAATCGCTTGTTGCATGTTCCTTACTGAAGCAATTGATACACGCCTTGAGGTCCTTCAGGCGATCGTATCGTTGTTTCGCCGTCGCGTAGTTTGGGCATTCATTGTCCCAATGGTTTTTATTACAAAAGGTACAAGGTCTTTTCTCCTTGTTGCCCTTTGATTTCTTACCAGCCTGAGGAGGTTTTACCTCCTTTGGTTGCCTTGTGATCGCTAGGGCAGAGGTTTCTCTCTCCCTTTGATAGTGAACCGGTCTTTTTGTGATCGGTTCTTGATGAGATTTTTGAGCCAATCTTTTTGGGATTGGTCCTTGTTGAGGGTTTTGGCTTCTGCCTACGTCCTCGCTTCTAAGGATTATTTCCATTAGAAATTTCCGCAAGCTACTTACCGACCATGATGCTGCTTCCTTTTTCGCCTGGTAGACTTTATCCAGGATCCATGGTGGTAGCTTGCTTTCGATCGTCGATTCAATGATGGGATGCTCCAATATGTCCCCCATTGCTTCTAGTTGTCGAAGAATATTTTCCATTACTTCGACCCTTGCTTTCCAATCCTTGTCGTTGCGTTGGATGGACTGGAATTCAAGGTATAATGATTTTTTGATGATTGCAGGGTTACCATATTTGTCGGTTAACACCTGCCTTACTACTTCGTAGTTTTCTGGAGCTATGTCGAACCCTCTTATAGCTTCCAGTGCCTCACCCCTTAAACATGATCTTAGGTAGGTGAGCTTTTGAATGTTCGATATGTCCTGGAGGTGAATAGCTGCATCGAAGTTATTCCAGAATTCCCTCCATAACTTGATGTCGCCACTGAAGGTTGGCAGTGGTAACTTTGGTAGGTTTACCGTTAAATGCAAACGGGTGAGGGATTGGCGATTCCTTTTCCCTCGTGGACGACGACTTCTCCTGCTGGATTGCTAATTCGAAGTCGTTATATAAGAGTCAAGGATAATGATTGCTTCCTTGCTCTTATTATCATGTGGAGGATTCCTTGTTTGTCAGTGACCATCCTCTCATACTTCTCTTCTTCTTCTTCCTTTTCGTCGCTATTGTCGTTTGCTGTATGAGAGTTAGCCACTTATCGTTGATCACCTCCAAGTTATTGGCGTACATCTCCAGTTGTTTCGCCTTGTTTCGGACAATACGTTTTTTCGTTTCGTATTGTTTATTCTGTTCTTCTGGGGAGAGGTTCCGATCTGGTCGTGTTAGATCGAGTTCATTGATCTCCTCCAGGAGTTCGGCAATCCTGCCGATTGCTGGTTGCGCTGATTGTGCGACTGATGAGGACATTCCGTCCATTCCCGGCTCGTGGCACCAAATTTGTCGGGAAAAAATTGTTGGGCGCAACCGTTGATGTGTGGAATGTGTTCTTTGTAGTGTAAGAACAGTTGAATTGGGTAATAGAACCCTTTATTTCCGA
>JBAMDO010000461.1:0-17070 GCA_037074765.1 Mansonella perstans
CAAATCTTGACCAATAATGGGGTCTTAGGAATTCCTTAAAATTTCTTTGCGCTTCACCACGATCAATCCGATTAATTGATTCGATGTTTGACGCAGGATAATCATCGGATACACCAAATACTTCCACTAATTTTGGGTTATGACGAAAATTCGTCAATGTGAGCTTCATCGACTTGATTGTAGGGAACTGATCCAGGAGATTAACCGAAAAGAGAAATTTCGGTGCAAGCTCCAACTCCTTATTATTTCTATCCTCTGAAGAAATTTCAAAAGCCTTATAAGGTACGATGATATAGCCGCATGTTTCAAGTGTGAGTAAACGAAAAACTTTTCAGCTGTTACTAGAAATGTCCCGAGTAATCGATAGCATTCTTGTACAGACAGCTGCATTCCATGATGAAGAACAACAGCTAAGCCAGTTTCGACCATCCAAACCACTTCTTCCACAAAAAAATAATGACCATCTCTTCGCCTGATGCCTATTTTCATTTCACACGCATTTCGTAGCTGAAGTGCTTTAAAAATCTTTTCTTCAGCGTTATACTCGATCAGTGTAAGTTTCTGACAACTTCGTCCACTATCCGATACATACTTGAAATGGGATATCATCGTGCCAGGTGTTGCTTTGCATTCCATCAGCCTCCACTAGAATACAGAAATTGTAGCATGAAAATCTCGCACATTTTCCAGTATTTTCGAATTCTTTTTAATCTGCATGTCACATTATTCACTTAGTCTTATTAACTTATCCTCAGTTGGTCAAAAAAAGAGGAAAAAAGAATGTGCTAATATCTCACAATAACCCCAATACCGTATGCTGAAAAAAAGAAAATGATCGACAGAAGATATTTAACGGGCACATCGTTCTTCATCAACTCAATGATTGACAACAACAATGAATTTAATTTGCTTAATTTATTAAACAACATCTTCAATAGTCAGCAGAACAATGGTAAACAAATCATTTATTAATTGCTCGTAATTATCAAATTTCAAGAGTTCCAAAATTTCGAAACACATATATGCCCTAGAATTGCAGAAATTTTGTTTTATCTTTTCATTTTCGTTAGCACAAACATGATCAAGTTTCAGTTTACACGATCAACACCGTTTAGCTATTTTAAATCACTACTGATTTGATATTCATAATTAGAACTTTACAGAAATTTAAATCAAATGAAAAAGGCTAACATAAAGTTTAAATCTTCAATACTGAATCACTGGAAAGCTTTTCTCAGCATGTATATATTTAATTCAATTCGATCTTATTATATGCCAATGAATTCCTGAATTATCTCAAAATAACCGGCAGAAAATAATCAGCAGAACACAAAAACTGATTCATATAGGACAAGAAACTCAAACATCGTTTTCTTTTTCAACTTCCTACTTTTGCATGTATCATTCACACTTATTGCTACAATCATTAGATGTTGCTCTTGAATATTTTCTCAAGAATATTTCCTTTTATTGCTATTTACTTTTTTACTAAAAGGGAAAAAAAAATATTTAGTTATTGATTACCATAAGTGACAAATAAGTCACTACAGCGATCAACGACTAAACATTCTAGCAAAACAGCACTTTTCGTATTACTAGAATTTATACTTCACAAAATCATCTAATTATAATCCCCCGTCTTGACAATTAAGTTGCGCTCTTGCTCAATCCCAACCAATCCAGAAACATTCTCTAAGACCTCCCAAAATCCCACTCAGGTCCCTTAGCAGTGTGAACCCTGACCTTTGTGGTTTTTAATGTGTTCTGAAAATGGATTGTATCCAAAAAATGATGCTATAAAAAAACAAGATCTCAGGAAGCTATCGAGCATTTGGGAATGACGTTCCCATGATTCTAAGCATGTAACACGTCTAGCTATACTTTGTATTGTTAAATATGATGCCATCAAAATGACACAATGAAATATTATCTTTCTATATCTTATGCAAATTACTACAAATTTTATTTGAATATAAAATGAATTAATCACTGAAGAAAATTTATTTTTACCTAATGTTAATCAACTGATTGTATCGTCCGGAATCACTAATTCACTAAAACCACTAATTTTTTTTTTCTAAAAGTTGCACTCCAGAAGTTTAATAAATTGTCACATGATGGATGATGATATTTATTACGTTGGAAATTTGATCCTCAATGGTATGGGTGATGGACAATGGTCGCAATTTCTAAGCCCAATACCAATGGTAACAATACAGCTGAATTTGTCCCGAATAATAGCATAAATTTTTAATTGAATATTATCAATCTAATCCTTTACTTCTGGATCATTTCTTTGTATGTTTATTTTTCTCTAAATGGCAAATCTATAATGTTCATGTTGTATCTTTCCCTCTCTTCCCCTTTTTCTCTGTCCTCTACATTATTTGTTGCTGTTTACTTCAATTAAAATTTCTCTAAGTTTTCAAATTTAATTTTAGGACTTTTTTTTCCAGCACCGAAGAATATTAGCATCGAATTTTGTAAGAATGCAAATTAGAGTGCGAAATTCTTCAATTGCTCAACAACAAATTGGTACAATTCCAATAAATAATAGGATTAGTCGAAGATTAATGCAATTGGATGAGAGTGCTATTGGACCGTCACGTCGTACTCGAAATGAGCCGCAACTACGTGACGCTGAAGGACGTTTACAGCGACGAACAATTGCTTTTCTGTTATCAGAAAATTCTGTTATCAGGAGAGTGTCAGTGAGAAGATCTAGTGTTAGAATTAGTGTCAGATCATTAATTGCACCTTCGTCGCAACGGAATGAACATAATGATGACGTATCGAGGTAGATATTGTTGTTTTGTTTCGCAAATTTGAACGTCGGACAGTATCAAAATAATTATTTAAATGTGTTAAGTTAAAGAAAAAAAGTTTTGAAACTTACTGTGTTGCAGTCTTACTGTATCTTACTATATTACAATCTTACTGTACTACAATATCAATATACGATATTTAAGCATTGAAATTCACAATGAAATTATTTTCTTATTCTTTTTTTCAGACAATGAAATCGCAACAAAATTTCAACAAAAACTTGGCGCAATAAAAATTGATGAAAAAACTGTGAAGCATTTTATCCATAGAAATATACTGTTACAGTGTAATTTGAATAAACTGCTACAGTGAAATTTGAATCTTCATCATTTGCACAGTAATTATTTCTGTTTTATTTCTAATAACTATGCGTAAAATGAGTAAATATAGTAAATGAATTGATTTGTATGAAGCAAAAGCAAAAAATATGCATAGAATAAGTCATAGCTGTTTCCATTACACACGCAATAAATAATGTATTGCATCCATTTGCGCATACAGTAGTGCTAAGTAATACTGTACCCTTTACACATACAGTAATGTTAAGTAATAATACCCATTACACACGCAACATAGTATTGTTAAGCAATAACTATCCATTACCGCGCAGCACAGTAATGTTTAGTAATATGTACGTATATAGTAATATAAATAATAACTGTATCCATTTCAATAAATAGACTAATACTAATAACAATGAATAAAACCATTAACATCAAATGATATTTTCTAAGTGATCTAATATGATACTGTAATAAGATCTATACGAACGAAAATGTAACTGAATAATTATGAATAATTATGTCAAAGAATGAATAATTAGGACAAAAATTTAAATTTGAAGAGTTTATTATATCTATCATATTAGATCACTCGGTAAATCTGAACATAAATAAGGAATATTTGGGCACAGATGTTGACTGCATCATTTAGTTCAGGCATTCACGAACACTGATAATCAAATCATTGATGAAATGGAATGAAAAAAAGTGATTCATAGATCATTGTGGATCTTTTTTGCTTCCTTACCCAAATTATCCAAACTTCTGAACAACTACTCCTAATTAAAATTTAATCTTGATATTTGCTCCTTCTCATTTACATTTAATTTGCATATGCAAGTTTCGTGCGAAGGAAATTTTGCATATTCTAGTAGGGTATAAGAGAGATTATAAAAGAAAAGATGAATCATTTGACTAAGTTGTGACATATCGGAAGCAACTGTAACTTGATGATGAAGTTATGATATCGATGGAGCGAAGCAACCCGCTTGGGCAGTTCACAATGATAAGCTTATCATTGTTAAGATTCAGCCAGGATACTTGCAGATGGACATTTTAAGGTTCTTTAAAAGTTTACTGAGAAATAACCCTTTTTTTATCGCTTTCTAAATATCATTTGTTAATTATCATATCTAGATTTGGTGACATATTTCAGATTAGTGACCAAGTGGTGAAGCTAAGTAATACTGCTGTTCAAGATTGCGATCATTTCTTTCGCTTACTTCGTTTTGCATCTCCATGTGCTACAATAACGGTAGTGCGAGGTGAAAAGAAAGCAACAGAACTTGAGACTAAAGTACTCATATCACCTAACCGGACTAAATTAATCACTCATCGTGATTATATTTATTTTGTATATTTTACCTATTCTTTGTATTTTAATGAATTATCAAAATTTGTTTTTCGTTTTATTTAGAACTTCAAAATGACTAAAATTACTGCAATTTAAAGTTGATTAAACTTGAATGGCTATCTGGTGGTCCGAAACTTGGTCTTGGCATCAACCACTATCAAA
Organism: Mansonella perstans; assembly: GCA_037074765.1. NCBI lineage: Eukaryota > Metazoa > Nematoda > Chromadorea > Rhabditida > Onchocercidae > Mansonella > Mansonella perstans. The sequence goes on from JBAMDO010000461.1 coordinate 4,624, forward strand.
ATCGTGTACCGGTTTCACGATGTGATCCCGCTTCACTGGCAGCACAACAAGTTGGTGATCATTTGATCGATGTCGATGGTCATCCAGTTATCGATAAAGATGTATGCCGTGAACTGCTCCTAAAGTGTCTTCAGATAAATCATTTCGTTACAATCATTGTAAAACCTCCGGAAACAATGGAAATTAGATATTGGATATTGAAAGCTTCAATCACTCAAGCTCCATCGGTTGCAACGCACTATTGCAGCCCGGGAACGGCAAAAATTGGAGAAAAACATTCCGGTACATTCCGCATATCATATCATTGAAGTGGTCATATCATTAATATATCACATCATTGAAATTCCCATACTTTCACGTGCATCGCAAAAGTAGCCAAAGAGAAGTTATTTGCGAAAGGCCGGTGCACAGTTAAACGTGTAAATATCGTGGAAGGTAAAGCAGTGATACTCATAATTGCTAGTGATACGAAGGAAGAAGTCAAAAAGAAAAGAAAAAAGTTCGTAAATAATTAATGCATAATTAATGACAAGTGACTCGATGATACCGGTGATGCAGATGCCAATACAAATTCAAGTATCAGTGCTATTACTGATATGATAATCAATACTAGGAATAAAATTGAATTATAATTTTGTTTTAATTTCTTATTAATATGCCAATTGGGGCACTCAAAATTTTTTTATTCTATTTTATATTAATTGTGTTACGGCGATGAACAGGTGAGGTAAATGAGATTTAATTTAATTTAATTTCTACCACACTTAATATGTACCAAATTTATTGGTTATCATTCTATTAAAAGAATTTCCCATTAAAAGCCAATTTGAGTCAAATTGCATATTTGAAAAACTAGCATTCAATTAACATTCTTCTCGTTTTAAAATCATCCATACAATAACCTATACAATAAGAAGAGTAAACACAAAGAAAGTTAATGTTTTCAAATTCGATCTCAGTGTTTTCAAGTCTGACTTGGCGCCATTTCAATTAACATCATCAAATTCAGTTTCGCATTACGTCAAAGATATTCGTGAAAAAATGCGTAAAATAGAACGTAATAATAAAGTCAATTTAATACGATCTTTTGTTGACATTAGTCATTTACTAGAATGAACGTGATCGTTGTAACGTGAAATAACTGTATCCAATAGCACTGTTATAACTTTCTTGACAAAATGATGCACATTTACGAGTAGCATTAGTTATTCTCTTAGCAGTTGATGTGCTAGGTGCATATAGAAACGCGGATTGATCTTCACAGTAGGATAGCTTTTCTCCCGGATGTACCTGTGAAATTAATCCATTGGTAATATTACGATTTCTTTATAATGCATTTAGGTAAAAATCGATAATAATAAGTTAGGAATAGAAGTATAAGCTCAGTAATATTTCGAATATTGCATAATTACATAAGTACTTAGTTAAGGATTATAATTAAGAACTAATCACTTTCTGCTAATATCAATCATTCCGAAAATCCGACTATCCAGTTTCATTTTCTGCTAAATATCAATCATCCCGAGAATTCGGCAATCGAGTTTAAATCGAAAGAACATCTCTATGGTTGGCCCAAATGGCTGTAAAAAAAAGAAAAAAAAAAAAACAAATGTAATATATGGGAAACAGTACAACCTTATGCCAGTGCTTTCGTAATTCATTGAAAGCTATATGTAATCGAAGTTTCTGATTTTCATTTTCAACCTGACGCTTACATGGACATGGTTTTAGATACTGTAATTCAAATACTCTATTTTAGATACTGCAAATCATTTATGCAATTAGAATCTTTAGACAAATAATGAATGCATCGTCCTCAATTCGGTAATATAATTTGCTCCTTTTTAAACTTTGAAGCTTCAATCTTCTGCTGGAATGTGGAAAGAAAATATGTGTGAAATTGGTGACCTTATTTTCGTCAATATTTACAGATTCCGTATCACCAATAACAAGTTTCACATTACGACGATTTTGAATTTCCGACACAATCCGTATCTCTAATTTCATCGGTTTACCCAGCTGTTTGGTGAAAAAATGTGCTAATGTTGCATCAATTATCTAAAATGAAGCTGAAGCCAAATGTCAATACATACATTATAATACTGTACTTTGCAGAAGCTTTAAAGTGCAATGAAAATTTGTAAGCAGAGCAGTAAACTGTTAAATAGCAAATAGCCAAAATCGACATTCATAAATACCTATAATTAATTAAAGCTAACTTCAGGTATAACTACCAAATCAGTATCATATGCATTTTGTAGTTTCTGTAGATCAGATGCTGAAATTTGTAACATAGTTCAAACAACCGAGCACTTGAGAAAATGAAACAAATTGAAAATGCACTGAAAAACTGACGGAAACTTTTATATCGAAAAAAACTTGCCGCTGTGAACTTCGCCGCTTTTGAAAAGATTCAAACTTTTTAATTAATTTTTTTCTTGAGAAATTTTATTTACCAAACAAATTTCATCAATTATCTCTAAATTTAGTATTTACTAAATTTTCAAAAGTTTCATCTAGAAAATATTTTCTCAAGAAAAAAAATAAATCAAAAATTAGAATTTTTGAAATCATTACAGCTATATATTTTTTTGCTTTTCGAAATCAATAAAAAACGCTATTCTAGAATTTCTCTAAAGAAAAATAACTTGCATATTCTTCCTTCCCTTTTCTCTTATGATATTTCAATCTTTCAAAAATTTTTCTCTAACACAGTATTCAAAATTAATCTTCTAGGATTTGTCAACTTTATGCGATCAATGAAATGGAACCATAAATTGTTTAAGGTATGATTCATTCATCCATACAATCAATATTTTAAAATCGCAAGATTTTCCGTATCATTGAGATTTGGTCTTCATTGTTTACGACATATTAAATGAAAATCTTAATTCTAAATGATAATGATGATAATGATAGTGACGATAATGACGGTCATGATAATGATAGTGATAGTGGTGAATATTGTTCCAGATGCATGCATTCATAATATTAAAATTTTGAAATCACGCGATTTGTCGGTGGTTAAGATTTGATTTTTATTGCTTAAGACATGTATTAAATAATCTAAATGATAATGACGGTGATAGTGATATCGATGAAAGTTGGCGATAATGATGATAGCAGTGATAATGGTGGTGATAGTGATAAAAAATGATGATTGTTATTCGAATGAACTTGTGAACATTCAACAGTTTGATTGTTTTTATTTAATATCAGAAAAACAAAATGAAAAACAAAAAAAAATATCTGCACAACGATAATCATTTAATTGATTTATGCTGAGGTGTTTTGTGTCTGCATGTGCATGTATGCACTCATGTAATATATAAAATAGTTATATTATTTTGAAATATTATCCTAGTGGTTTCAAATACTTCCACAGCAGATGGTTGACATGCCACTTAATAACTGTTAAACATTTTTAATCCGAATGATCTTTTTATTCTTTTGCAATTTCTCATATTTCATTTTATATCCATAAAGTCTAGTGATTGATTGTTGCTTCAATGAAAAAAAAGATGAAAAATTGATGAGATTTAGAAATGTTTAACAATTTATAGTGTTTAGAGAGATGTTTATCAGCTTACGATGTTTAGAAATCACTTTACGGTATCTAGAAATGTTTATCAAAAAATTAGAAAATTCATTAATAATATCTTAATAGTTTTGTATCATTAATCACAGATAAAAAATATTAATTAGATTAACTTTTTAGCTCCAATAAAATCAACTTAATTAAATATTCTAATGCTCTAGCTTCTAGCCTGATATTAATTTCAGTAATAATAATTACATTTATAAATGAAAATCTTAATATGCGATCATTTTCACTATATATCACTTATAGATATTCACTAAATTCACATTCGTCCTTTCTGCATTAATGAACATTTTTTAACCCTCGTATATTGCTATCACATACATATTATCAAATCGAATATACGCTGAAGTTTATTTTCAATCATTAATTATATATGATACCTAAAAACTGATTTTTTATTTTTTTTTTTTTTTAAATTCGATTTTAACAATTACTAATTTATTTTAACAATTACTAGATTTTCACAATTACTAATATTCATTTTTTGAATATCTTAACTTTATCATGTCATAGCGAAAGCTGAATCTTTATCATATTATATCCGAGTGCTAAATCTTGATTATGCCATATCCGAGTGCTAAATCTTCATTATGCCATATCCTAGTGCTGAATCTTCATTATGCCATATCCAAGTGCTAAATCTTAATTGGAAGATTCTGAAATTAGTGCTTCCTTTAAGAATAAAATAAAGTGGAATGATAAATGTTCGCTTAAAAATAACAAAAAAAAAGATGTCATAGTAATGAGTAAACAGTCATTCTATTCTCTTAATTTCAATTACTTGCGACAAGAAATGAATCTTTGTCTACTATTTATATGCTATTTACTCATTTTTACGACATCATCGTAATCCGTTGATGTCGTTTTTGCTTTGAAGTATACCTTTATGTATGTATGTATGTATGCATGTATGTATGTGTGTACGTGTGTGCGTGTGTGTATGTGTGTGTGTATGTGTATGTGTAGTGTGCATATACGTGCAGAATGTTGGGTTTAAGTTTGCTGATGGCTGATGTTGCTGATGATTCATTCAATGCATTTTGTACATCACAAAATTTCTTTTAAAGATATTTTTTGAGAAAAGCATCAGCGATTTTTGTTATATTTCAAATGTCACTGTTCTTTTTTTTGTCGTAAATTTCACCAAAAATAGTCATTTCAAATTGGTTGAAAATATAATTACCAATGTTAGGAAAAATTGATAATAAATTTCGAAAAAATAATTATTATATCAATTAAAATAGGAAAACAAGACAAATAATACGAATTAAAGACTGAAAGTTGTGACAGAGACGATATGACATTTAATTTTTTTAAATAATACTTTTAAATCATATGAAGAAAGATTCCCAGTGTAACACCAAGTCTAGCTAAGAGAACAAAACCGACTTACTTGCTTCAGTGAGATTGTTACAACAAAGAGTATAATTTGATAATATTCCATGAAGTGTAATTTATCGGCCATAATTTTAATTTAGTGCTTTATTTTGCTTATTGTTGTTAAATTTTGACACTCCATTGTGATATGTTGAAATTACTATGTAAAGGTGTTAATAATAGAATTTAATTATGATTAATGAATTTAATTAAGATCAGTTAAGATTAATGAAAGAAGGAAGGAAAAAAAGGACATTAAGAATTATTTGCAGTATTGAAAAATATTGTGACATTTTTAAATTGTCAATTTTGAATTCATTTTCCCTCTTGAGCTTTTTTTGATCTGCTGAACTTTCCATTATCAATTTTTGTTATTCGTTATTTGTTTCCAAGAAAAAATTTTTTTTTTTTTGGCAAATCCTTATATATTTATCATCCAATGTATATATCATCAATCTGCTCATCATCTGACGTATATATATATATATAGGTATATGTCATCAATCTTTTAATGTAAATCATTTAATGTAAAACATCAATCTATTCATCATGCGAATTATCAGCCATTTTATTTATGCTTCACTTGTTTTTTTTCATTTTTTTTTCAAAATTTTTATTCATTTCAAAAATTTATTTTTATCAAATTGATACAATGAAATAATGTCATTTCGTTTTTGTGGAACTTTTTTTTTCGTTTTTCTTTTATACAGTTTGAACACTTATGTAACCAACCATTCAGTTATTTAGGTCGCATCGGCAATTTTGATTTCTTCAAGATATGACCCCATATCGACTCTCTCTACTACCTAGGCTTGGAATTTACGCAGGTTAAATCAATATTAATATATAAGAGAATCCTTTTAAAAAATATCTTGATTGTTCAGCTGTTTTTTTTTGATTATAGCGATATTGATGATAATCAGATGATAATGATGATGATTGATGATGATGATGATGGATGATAGAACGATATCATCCAGATCATTTCTATAAAAGTGACCCAGAAAATATCAAATCGAATTTGCGTTCGAAATGAAAAAAAAGCACGTTGAATTTAGAATTATAATATTTTAAAATTTGAGAGAATTTTTTCATCTTTTTAAAAACTTCTTTAAACGACTTCCATTTCAGTATTTCCATACGTTGTTTTACCTTCTGTTTATATCATTTCATGATAACAGTTTTAAATTTATATATTACTAATAGCAATGTTTGCATATATCGTTGTGCATGCAACTTGCAATTTTTTGTGATTGCAATTAGCAATATTGCAGGATGACTATAGGACTGCTGTTTTGTATACATTTGTACACATATATTAATTGTTAGCCCCCGCTTTTGTGTACGTTTGTACACGTGTATTAATCATTAATCTATACTTTTGTACACGTGTATTAATCATTAGCCTATTCTTGTTGAACATTATTTTGACGCTGTTGCTACAATAGAAATTCCTACAGTAGAAATGCTTCTGTCACGATTACTACTGGAATGATTGTTTATCATCAATTATTTCTTATTAAGCAAATATTGCATTTTGAATTCAAAATCCTGAAATCCTGATTAATGTGCAATGACATCAAATATTTCATGAAACATTTTCCAACTGCAATATACGGAATGTTTGCTTACTGCTCTCCCGTCAGTGTGTTTTTACAACTATCATTACTGGATCTGATCAGTGATCTTATCAGCGTCTTTTTATAAATACTATTATCATCAATGAACTTGATAAACAACCTTATCAGTGTATTCTTACGAGTATTACTTTCATTACTGAATTTGATAAACCTCTTATCAGTATCTTAGACTTGATGAACAATCCTATCAGTGTTCCTCCTAGTGGCTTGTGCTGTACCCCGTGCTACAGATGTTCCAATCTTTGGTGCACTTAACGATACAGTAAGTGCTAGAATCACGAAAGAAAAGTTCACTATTACTTTCTCATACGGTTATACGTGCTCCTAAAAGATTCCCCATCATGAAATTCATGATTAAAAATCTGAGCTTGGTTTGTCATAATGCTACAATTATTATCTGCAACTTTCAACACACCATTATCAACCACTTCTTTTTTTGGCTACTCATCTTAACAATAATTATGCCAGGCAATAAATAAATCAAGTAAGGAGAATATCGGCTACAACCATAAGCTCTTAAGAAAGTATATTTATAAAATGACAGAAAAACCAAAACGGACATCGAAGTATCTGCTTACATATGCTTCCATAGAGTTTACTTACAGCATAATAAATTGACATTACTGCTAGCATTGAGAGCGCAACAGTCAACATTTGCCCTGATGTTATTTGTATTACTATATTCTCTCCACTGTTTGCTAAGGTGTCTTGAATATGAAAAATGGATATTCCAACTAACTGTAGTACTATCATAACTATTGCCAACTTCACAAAAATAGCAGCTACATGCCCGAATATGATATTCTATGCCCGAATATGATGTTTTGTATTGTATAAAATCTCCTCTATATTCGAGAACTAATATGATATCGGTAACAAATAATATTAAAAAAGAAGACCAATAGTTCTGCCAACCTGCTAAGTACCTATTCCTAAAAAAGAGCTCACTATTTTAGCAGAAAAAACTTTGCCTGTCGGGAAATGTTTTTGTCTCGTGCCACAGTCGAATCTCAAACTTGGGTAATTAAACCGTTGTTTTGAGATGAGCTGCGTTGAATTGTATTCGCATCTCAAACTTGGGTTATTAAACCTTTTATTAGAATAATTGGATAACGCGAGAATTACGTAATAATTATATACAACGCGTATCTAATGGTAACATTTATATATAATAAAAATGGTAATGATGAGCAGAACAGAACCCGTAGCCGTTGATATGAATAGATCCCAAAAATGATCTTTGTGAGATGATTGATAGTTTAAATAGTAGTAACTGAGTATTATAGGCGGAGAAAAGCCAGTATAAATGAGCTGAGTTACAAGAAACTAAAGATCAAAAAAACGAAATCCTTTGTAAAGACATAAAAGGGTACAATACATTGCATGTAAGCATAATCATCAAACAAAGGATTTCGGCACGGTTACAGAATGGCTTTGTTTAATATGATATTAATTGCAGCTGCCTCTTTGTTAGTTTATGGTAGGAAAGAGTTTTACAGCTTATAATTGGATATGAGGTTAGACTACAACAAAGAGACAGGAGATTAATTAGATAGCTCATAAAAGACATTAATACAATCATTTAAACCTATTGGAATTTTCGCATTATGAATTTCGCGACACTCCCAAAGGGAGGAAAGAGTAGAAGCTAGGGTGTGGTAGTTCTAACTCTTTTATCGCTCTGTGTTGTTGTTGATCTTTCATCACATTCCATTGTTTGATACGGCTGTTGCTTGTATTGCGCGATTTCTTATGGCACTTCTAGTTCGTCGCGCAATGGGTTCCTCTTCCCTTTTTTCATGCACTGTTTTCGTTAATACTGGTGATTGACTTCTCGAGTTGGATACATCATCAACTTCCAGAGGACACAAAACATTTATTGGTCTGGTGAGAACTTTTCCATGTGGCATTTCTATAATGGCACTTCTAGCCTTCCCATCCTTACCTTTCTTTATTTCTTTGATCCTAACTAACTTCCACATACCACGAGGAACATTAAGTTCGTTGACTAGCACAATCTCTTTTTCGCGTGGTATTCTGGTTCTTGGGGTTGTATGATGCCTTTGAGTTCTTTCTCTGAGACTGGTTAAATATTCATTTTTCCAGGTCTCTCAGAATAAGTTCAAGGTCTTGAGTGCGTTTGACCGGTATCTAACAAGTTTTTCCTTGTTATTGAGTTTAGAGGATTAAATTCCTCTTAGCCTTCAACGTTGGCGAGTGGTGTAACTAGCGAGGCATTGGGGGAGATGAAATCAGTCGGACGTATAATTGCGTAATCATCGCAATTTACGTAAGTTAGTGGTCGAGTATTGAGTATTCCCTCGACTTCTATTATTAGAGTTATTAATTCTCTCTCCCATAATAGCCTTTTGCCGATAGCTCTCTTCATAGCTTTTTTGTCAAACCAATGAGCCTTTCATAAACTCCTCCGCTCCAAGGAGCTTTTGGTATAATATTTTCCCAAGTCATTCCTTTTTTCGCAAGAAAGTTTGTTAACTTGAAGTCCTGCTTCTTCATTATTTTGAAGACTAGCTGGAATTGACTTGCATTGTCACTCAAGACAGATTCTGGACAACCTCATCGTGAAATAAATCTTTTAAAGATGTCCAGAAAACATTCGGCTGATAGGTTGTCAGCTAATTCTAAATGGACAGCTCTGGTAGTAAAACACGTGAACAGAGCTATCTATCGTTTGGTTTCCCACTCTCAGTTTTAACAGAGAGGGGACCGAGGTAGTCTAAACCTACATGTGTAAAGGTTCTAGACCGAATAATTTTTCTTCTGGGAGGTTGAGCATTTCTGGAAGCTTGAACGGTTTGGTAGTCCATCGTTTACAAGCCTTACTATTTAGGACTCGTTTGATTTCACTTCTGCCTTTTGGTACTCAGAAATTACGTCGTATTTCTGCTAGTGTGTGAGCAACTCCAGCATGGAGTAAGTCTTCGTGATATCCACTCTGTCAACTTGTAATCTTCAATTTGTGAATCACAGCCGAAAGTGTTTGTAACCAATCGAATTTTCCTTTCGCCGTTAGTTTAATAAACTTTAGAACTCGTAAGTGGTCCGTAATAATTTTAACCATTTGCTAAAACGACTTCCATCTATCAGTTTAAAACTCTTGTTGATATGAATTGTAACCTTTGCGATGTTTATTTCGTCTGGTTCTTCTTCAATTTCTTCTTTAAATTAAATTCTCAGTGTGGCCAACTGGATTCATTTTCTCAGTGTGGCCAACTGGATTCATTTTCTTTTTACCATGAGGATCCATGCCACCATGGCTCGTACTTCTCCAATTTTCGCGGAGATATTCCCCTTGTTGCAATATCCACAGGATCATGCTCGCTAGGAATATATCGGAACTGAATGTTTGCCTCCCGTATTTCTTCAACACGGTTTTGTACGAATCGCGGTAGGAATCTGGAATGGTTTTGAATTCAGTGGATGGCACACTTGGAATCGGACCATAATTTAATTGCCTTGGTTTCCAACTCCAACTGCTTAATTACGAAATGTGCCGCTCGTACCCCGATGAGTATTCCTAATAACTCCAATCGGGGTATAGTCATTCCTTTAATTGGCACCATCCGAGGTTTGGCAAAGATTAAACATGTATCTGTTCCTTGAATTTGATGATTTCGGAAATATACGGCTGCCGCATATTCTACACTGGATGCATGAATTTGAGTTTGATTTGTGTAATTGGTCACAAATCTCGGGAGTTCTTTTATTCTTGTTGACCAATCGGGTATGAGAGAGTTTCATATGTTTATATCTTTATCGCTTATGGGTTGATCCCATGCATTATTCCCTTTCCATAAATTTTGTAGGAATAATTTAAACTGGATCATCGTAGGGACGAGGAATCCCATAGTGTCATACTGAGACGCTACAAACTGTAAGATCGTCCTCTTTGTTAGTTCTTTTTCCGTCCACGGTCTTACTGTTATTTGAATAGTATTCTTGACATGATTCCATTTGATGCCAAGGATTTTCTTTCCATCCATGTTCGCTCGATCCTGCTCGGCGATTTTGGTATTGAAGTCCTCGTCACTCGATAGGAACTCTCGCATATTCATTGCTGCATCTTTAAAAATAGACTTTGTTTCTTCATATTTCCGCAAGGCTTCTTCAGTGTCCATCGCGGATAATATGACATTATCTACACAGAGATTCCTTCTGAGCTCTAGTGCAAGTTCGGTTCCATTGGTTTCGAGGTGATGGTTGAGCGTCGCTGATAGTAAGAAGGGCGACGATATCGCGTCAAAGGGAACTCTTCTAAAACGATATCGTTTCAAGTTTTCTTCGGTAACTGCACTATGAACGTTGTCGCGAAATTCATAACGCGAAAATTCCAATAGGTTTAAATTTGATTGTATTAATGTCTTTTATGACCTATCTAATTAATCTCCTGTCTCTTTGTAGTAATCCGACCTCACATCCAATTATAAGCTGTCAAACTCTTTCCTACCATAAACTAACAAAGAGGCAGCTGCAATTAATATAATATTAAACAAAGCCATTCTGTAACCGTGCCGAAATCCTTTGTTTGACGATAATGCTTACATGCAATATATTGTACCTTCTCAATCAAGCTTATCTTTACAAAGGATTTCGTTTTTTATGATCTTAGCTTCTTGTAACTCAGTTCATTATTACTAGCTTTTCTCCGCCTACAATACTCAGTTACTACTATATAAACTATCAATTATCCCACAAAGACCATTTTTGGGATTTATTCACATCAACGGCTACTGGTTGTGTTCTCCTCATCATTACCATTTTTATTATATATAAATGTTACCATTAAATACGCGATGTATAATTGTTACATTATTCTCGCGATTATCCAATTATTCTAATAAAAGGTTTAATTACCCAAGTTTGAGGTGTCAACGCAACTCAACTCAACGCAATGGTTTAATCACTCAAGTTTGAGATTCGACTGTGTCACGTTACAAAAAATTTTCCCGACAAACGTCCTTCAGCCAGAAAAATCTGGTGCAATTTCTATCCGATAGATGGAGTTCCATTGTAGGAATGCCTTTTCTACATCGGCAATAATTACCTACTTCATCATTCGGAAGCGTAACAATATTCCTACTAAATCTGCAAGTATGATAGTTCACGGTAGAGAACTTCATTTAGGCTCCGCATCCCTTTGAGGTGTGCAGATGCGTCATGGACGATCCTGAGCTTTGTTATGGGTTTGTGTGGAGCCATAACTTCGTGGTGAAACAGATAATGAATCATCCCTGTTTGATCCATGTCTGGGTGAACTTCCTCTATTATCTTTGTATGTAGTTGGTCGCTGATAACTTTATCGTATTGGTGAAGCAAGCGTTCATCCGCCTGCAGTCGTTTGACTAATGTCTTGAGTCGACCATGGCATAAGCCATAATTACTTCCTAATTTGACCTTTGTTTATTTCCACGGCCAGCAAACTACTTGATATTTCCCAATGTGTTTGGAGATATTTTCTTTGAGATGTTGCGACGCCCTTTCGTGGTCCTGGGCATTAGGCTGATCTTGGATACTATGAATTCCAATTTCCAGAATTGGTCGACGTCCGGACCGGTAACGTTAGCCATACATACTGGTTCGGCTTTCTCTGAATCAAGAATTGGAATCCCATTTATGTGTCCACTTCCTGCTAACATAGGTCCAAGCTTGGTGTGGAGTAAGGAAAATCCGGATTTCAATTTTTGCGCTTTTTCTATTTAGATAAATTTGAAGAAGTAGTCCGTCCCAATGAGTATATCCGGTTGTTTCCAATAACTTTTAGGGCCTTCTAATTGGTCCTGGTCGATTATCGAGGTTAAATCCTGA
>JBAMDO010000462.1:0-15565 GCA_037074765.1 Mansonella perstans
TGGCGATCTTTATCATTGGCTTGTTCGAACAATGGGTGAAATTATCGAAAATAGGTCTGAACCAATCATTTTATTCATTCATTTTTACAATCTTCATTATTATCTTACGTAAATCTAAACCTTAAGCACTGGATATTTCTAATCCAACTGATTAATTTCATCAGAAACTAACAATGATCACGAAAAATTTAGTTTAGTCTAAAAAATTTGAATTTTTACCAGTGATAAATGATTGTTAAATGATATACTGAAATTAAATGTTTATTTTTCCTATTGGGACTAAACTTTATATGTTTGAATCGAATATAAGTAATATGAGTAACAGAATATCGAACTTATATAATAGAATATAACTAGACCAACTTTGCCTGCAAATAATCGAATATAAGTTAGTAGAGTATATTATTGCCAGTACATCAACAATCTTTATTTTCCTTTGTAATAATTTAATCATTCATTAAGAGTCATTTCATGTTAGAAATTTTCAGTGACACAAAACAAAAAGAATATAAAATTCGAAGTTATTACATTGAACATTGTGGACCAACTTTACCCACACTAAACGACCTTATTAGATGTTATGAAAATCGTACTTATAACAAAAATGGTCATGTTGAAGTATTCCGATCACCGTAATTACCGTAGTATTCGATTACACTCAGTTGAGTTTATCTTTTCGGAGAATTTATATCAGGAAATCTGGAGTAATTCCAAATTTCCTCCAGCGTTTGTTGGATTTATAAAATTATTTTCGTATTTTCCACATATTTAAATACCTACCTAAGTCCCGTTCCGTATTACACAACATCCCCTCATAAGTTTGTTTTTACACACTCCTGATTAAGAAACTTCGACAATGTCACAAACTTGATCACACGAAAAACACCTCCCAACTCAACTTTCTGAAGTGAAGATAATTTTTATTTCCCATGAATTTTTTTCCTAAAGGAACGATCTCACCAAAACTAAAGATAAACCACTACCAACAACGGTTTAATCTTTATTTATCTTCTGGACTGAATGAAAACATCACATACTGATGGCAAAACAACATTAGTTTAAGATGGTTTTCTTCCTTATCGGCCCGTAAAACTTGAACCTGCAATTTGTTTACAAATTTTGATGTCATTAAACTACAAGTGGGAAACAAAAATTGTATTTAAAAAACAGCAACAGAATTCAATAATTGACTTATTTGGTTCAATCCAGCTATTAAAAAAAAGAAAAAAAAATAACGAAAACAACAATAGAGGAGTATGCCGTCTTATCTCCCTTTATGGAAAACAATTTGAAGACAAAGCTATCAATTCCTAAAAATATAAACAAGTTAATCTTGAGTTCTGAAAAAGCACTCATGATCCTTAACGTACGAAAACAGCGATCAAAAACAGAACATGATACAAAACAAAATGTTATGCAGGCATAGTAACAAAGGCATGAAAAAAACCTCACGAAAAAAACTTTCATGTAACTACTCAAACATAATCTTAGGACAAACTAGAGCTTAACCGTCTAGTTAACAACACAAACAACTCGACCCGAGTTCACTGAATCACAACAGTCACTGCAATCAGTACTGAAATAATAAGTGTAGCAGCATAAATATTATGACATCATTTTCACAGTGTTTAAAGCAAATTTGCAATGTCCATAGGCATTTCCTCAATTTGTGTATTGTAAAAACTCTCGATATCCTTCATCATTCTCATATCGGCTTCCGTAATGAAATTTATTGCCACACCTTTTCTTCCAAAACGTCCTGATCGTCCAATTCTGAAAATGAGTTACTAGATCGTTGAATTCCTGCCGTTTCTCGTTATTGTTTCGTAGCATTCGTTTTACTTTACCTCTTTTAGCCTTTCATTCCATTTCAACTTTACTATTCCAACTCTTCCTTTGAATTCACTGCAGCAGCGATCAAGCACAGTAATCCCAAATTAAAAAAGCCGGGAGATAATACCAATTACCTACCAGAGTTCTCGGTTAAAATTATTTCCAGCATATAAAAATCCTAAGCAAGCATCAGAAGCAAATTGTACATGTTAATCTTAGGCGACTCACCGATGGATATAGTTCTCACGATTGCTTGGAAGATCATAATTGATAACCAGTGAAACTTGCTGAACATCAATCCCACGTGCCAATAAATCAGTAGTAATAAGAACACGGGAAGAACCTGATCGAAATTCGCGCATAATTACGTCACGCTCATTCTGTTCCATTTCACCGTGCTTAAAACATTATTTCAATTTGACTGGGAAATGTTACTGATAAGATGAATCACCACTGTTTTCAAAAAATCAACAGTAGGATCAACAATAGTCGGTATAACCAAAATATGCCCATTATCTTAGAATGCTAATACCATTAGAGTAAAAAAATTAATAAACCGAAAATCAGGGAAAATTTTTGCGAAAAATGTAAAAACAGCACAGAACGTATGACAGCATTCGACAAAAAAAAAACCCACCATACAAGACACTGTGTACTTTTCCTTACTCATCTGCGCTGCAAGGTAATCCACCTTCCTACGAGTATTACAGAAGATGACCGCCTGAGTTACATTAACTGTGGAATACAAATCACACAGTGTCTCAAATTTCCATTCCTGTAATATTTTAACTTCCTAAATGTAATTTATTTAATAAAATTCTATAACACATTAAAACTGACTTCAAATTCTCTTATCATTTAGTTTTGTGACTCATTTATAATGCCAACCACTTCTTTACATGTGTGCTCCCTATTAATTTCACGTCAAGCCTACGCCTGCTCTATCCTAAAAACTGTGCTACGACGCGTACGTATAGTAATTCTAGGCAAATAAAATGCCCTGCTCTTTTTTTTACCATTACGGCAATCTCAACTTCAAATATAGTTAAGCAGTAAAATCAAAAAGAGCCGTGCTTCTTTTTCGACGTTTATGTAGAACTGCCTGATGCCTTCCAGGGTAAGTTCTTCTCTCTTGACTAGGATGCGTATAGGATCGTTCATGAAACGATTTGTTACTTCTAAGACTTCTGACGGCATCGTAGCCGAAAGGAGCACCACCTGAAAGAAAAGTTGCAACTTCCAAAATTGTTTGAGAAAGGAACCTAAAACCAATACTCCGAATAGCAACAAATTACCTGAACGTCATTCGGCATACATTTGAAAACATCATAAATCTGCTCCTTGAATCCACGAGAAAGCATTTCGTCTGCTTCATCGAGAACGAACATTTTGATATTATTGGTTTCTATAACATAACTGTGTACCTCTGCGACCTAACATTTTAATTCCTGATATCAAATCCGTCTCTTCAAATCTTCCGAGAAGGTTTCATATCTCTTTCAAAAACTTCCCATTCTTCCACCTTAACAGAAAAGCTAACTGGGTCAAGTCCATAACTTACGGAGAGACTGGCGCGTAATCATATCGTTAACACGGCCGGGTGTACCAACTACAACATGAACACCAGACTCCAATTTACGCTGATCATCACGAACATTCGTACCTCCAATCGATGCGTGACATTTTACACCGAGATATTCACCCAAGGATAACATTACTTTTTGTATCTAAAAAAACAAGTTACATAAACTGGAACCTGCGATTTCTGTTATTTCACTTCCTCTAGTTGATCGATAACAGTATCCACATCAAAAAAAAAAAGAAAAAAAGAAAAAAAAAAAAAGGTGCAGTAAAGGGTAATGCGAACTCCTTTCATTATACGACCAAAACAATCTATCACATGAGAGTATTAATATGAAAATTTGCGGTAATTGATCATGCTTTGTTGATATCTAGAAGATCATTGGCCTTAACAAAAAGGATTTTCCTGTTTTATATATATGTTTTTTCCAAAACTTGAGGCATCGAGCTCAGCTGCTAAACATAAAATCGCCATTTTCTGTTACGTGAGGGCAAGTTAAATCATCATCGCTCGAATTAGTTTCCCCGCTCTCTAACACTGCATAATTAATTTTAAACTTTGTGATTTTAAGAACTTACATGACAATCGCACACAGTTTCTTCGTTTTCTAGCTATTCTAGCTTTTAGCTATAAAAAGGCAAAATTCCCACAAAACCACTTGTATATAATCTAATGGCAGGTCAACTTCTTTCTCGCTGTAAACCTAGGACTCATCGCTATCACTTCTCTCACTACACTTGTTTTAAACCTCCCCCCCTCCCCCCTTCTTCTTCTTTGCTTGTTACTCTCCTTCCATCTTCGCCAGTCAAATGAGACCACTACATCCAAGGAAACACACCTGCTGCGCAAGTTCGCGAGTAGGTGCCATCACAAGAGCTTGAACTTCTGGAACAGTTTCATCAATATTTTGGAGAACTGCTACAGAAAAAGTAGCTGTTTTGCCAGTGCCAGACTGCGCTTGCGCGATGACGTCACGCTCTGCAACAGAAAAATAGGAAAGCCCGGACTTAAATGCAAGAACTAAAAATTTCAACTGTTCTTTAAAGATATCCAAATAAAGTTCTCAGCCCTGGCAATCCGCAATTTCCTCAATTTTTTATTAGCAATTTATTAATTTCATAATTTTCGCCTTCTCACTCACTTTTGGTGCAAGGAATAATAGCACGTTGTTGAATAGCAGACGGTTTTTCGAAACCAAACGCATAAATGCCACGAAGAAGATTTTCTTTTAGACCCATTTCATCGAAGTTCTCGCAAACATATTCCCAATTACTCTGTAAATAAAGCATTCATTTCAGTTTTAGCAGTTTGCCGTCATAACGACAAATTGCTAAAACTCACTCCCGTTAACGAGATATCTCGTCACGATAAACAGGCCCAGTAATTCATACCTCAATAAGACCATCAGAATCCAAAGGCGCCTGAATTGGCGCAGGGGCGCCAGCGGCTTCACCGTCGTTTACATGTTTCTGCCTGCAAATTCTACCTATAGCGACATACAAAACACCACTTTTCTCATAATAATATGATTTGATAATTAATTAACTGCGAATAACCAAAAAAATATCCCTTAACAAAGAATACAAGGAATACATACTGTTGATTGGCATCAGTCATGACAGGATTACCGAATCAAACGAAAAAAGTTCGTGTTTAGTGTAAAAACAGATGAAATCACTTCCTGCAAATAGTTGAAAATGAATGAATGAATGCAACAAATAATTGTTCCAAATAGAATTCCAAATTTCAATAGATATAATAAAAAACCTGACGTACACACACTAACATCACCAATTAGCCGAATTTTCAATATCTCAAAATCACCGAATTTTAAATCAGTGTTAAATAATTCCAACTGAACACAGACATGCATAATTACATAACAAACACACAGACACATTCACACGCAAGCATATTCACAAGCAGACACATTCACACACACACGCAGACGACACATAGAAAGAGAAACACGCAACACATACAACCTTCTCATACACGCAAGGAAACAGGCATGCATACAAGCATAGACACATAAAAAAAGACACACCATCAATGTGGTGGTGGTGGAGCACATCAACATCACAAGTTCTCAACTATGCATTCATCGACAAATCAGTGAAAATGCCAACACATATATATATATATATATAAATAAACATAAATAAGCTTAACTACACAGACGCATATGAATAAAATTCACATTCGTGGAATAGCATAAATTATTCCAACGTGAACATTCCCCCTCGTGTTTGTCTATACGGTACAAATAACCAACCCTTATAAAGAAACATGTACAAGCATGTATAATACAGACGTACTTTCATGTAACTCCACTCCCATGCACATGCATGTCTCTTACAGCGTAAACAATACAAAATCGATGCATACACAACAAATTTCGATAATCATACACGTATTACCCGTTCATCATGTTTAATGTATCACACTGCATATCTTGCATATCTCACAAAAAGCACATAAACACGTACACGTACGCTTAGCAATAGACAAGTATACACGCACTCAAAAGTTCCTTGCAAAACAAAATACAAACAAATCTCACACACTAAGATATGATCCGTACCGCCACTGACGACGCAACCACTCATCCAACGTTACCACAGCCTAAACTGACTTCACTCACATTTACTGCGCGGACAGTAAAATGCGACCATATGCAACCGATGAACAATTAATCTTCGATCTGTTGCATACGGACGTATAAACTTCGAACAAGACATTGACATTGTGTTAATGTTAAGTTAAGGATTCAATATTTGTTCATTACTTTTAAGTACCGTTTACTTTGTACAAAATTTCATTAAGTAAAAATTTCAGACATGAAATTACATATATTAGCATTTTTAAACGATTAATGAATGTTATAGTGAAAATTTAAACAAGTAATAGATATTATAGTAAAGATGAAAAATTGTTTAATATTGAATTAAGACAATTTCCCAATAGCTACACAACAGAGCCAGCTTTTTTTTAACATATGCAAAGTATATGTTTTTCATAGATTTTATATTTGTACTATCTTATATTTATTAATATTTTTAGTTATTCCGAAAGCTCAGTTTCCTTTAAAACTTTAAAAGTTATTGTATTTATTTGATTTCCAAAGATAATTTGATTTGATAATTCTCGAATTACGATTCTCGAATAGGTAATTGTCGTATCTAAACTAAATCGAACACATAAAAAACGTGTCATTTCAAATGAAAATGATTGTTTTAATGACATTTTGCTTTTCAGTTTGAATGTAAAAAAAAAAGCTCATTCAACTTTCCACACTATGCAATCCATAATCAGCCTTTGAAATTAGAATTGGTAATCTGAAAATAATTCTTGAATTGGTAGTATTGAAACTATCTTCCTAGAGAAAACAACTTTTATTTGAAGTTGTAAGATTTCTTCCAACGGGCTAGAAATCGATTAATAGTTGCAGAAGTGAAGGATGATGCAGAAGATCCTAGAATTTATGTAATAACGTGGCTATATATTTGCAGAGTTTGAAGTTTGGAATGAAGAGGGAGAGAGAGAGGGAGAGAGAGAGAGAGAGAGAAAGAAAGATGGATGCTATAAACGAATAATCAGAAATCGATATCAGATGTTAGATTGATATTACCGATGACATTTTTGTCCTAATAGTGAAGTGTCTCTGCATAATTGCTACTATAGTTTAGATAATTATCTTCATTAACTCACTGACTAATAAATCAATCGATGATCGATGAATTAATCACAGTTAAGATCTAATCGAATTGAAAATAGAATGAAAGAATCGAAAAATACTATAGAATTTAAGATTTAAAATGAAATCATTGTGAGACAATAATTACTTAAAAATTTAGTGGAAATTATTGTGATATGATCAAAATGAACGACAAGAATAATAAGGTAACAATGCATATAAGAAAAATAATTCAAGAATAATTCACCAAAAAATAATTCACTAATGTTTAGATCGCAGCGAAACCCGTAATGATGCGATTCTTAACATTTAATCCTAAATGTTTCGGCAAATGTAGATAAGATGATGCAACTAATTATACGTATTCAGAGCTAATTTAGTACTTTAATAAAAAGTTAAAATCCAGTTCACTTTTTGCCTACGTTAAATTTTCCATCATATTCTTTCTTCAGCAATTCATGTTTTGCCTAAAATGATACACATCATATGTTGATTTTTATCATGCTGATAATTGAATTTGAAAAATGCAATTCCATTACATCTTAGTTCGTTTAACATACTGTTTAATAAAAATGAGCAATAGAATGGTAATGGATCTGGATTCCATGCTTGCTTTCAAAATATTTTGAGAAGTTGTTTACCACTTCTAGTAAAACTGTGTCGAAGTTGATCGTTTGCTTGTTATACGAAAAAAGTGATGCATTTCAATCACTTCATTTTTATCATATGAAGAAATGAATTTCAGAGGTGTTTTTGTTTAATGGGAAACAGCGGTGAACAATATTATGAAGTTATTCCATCATCATCCGATAATATCCTCAATACCCAACAAACGTCAACCATATATGCTCGAGCAAAGCATGCTTTTAAAGGACGAAATAACGACGAGGTACCTATTTTATGTATTATTCATTTTGATACTTATATTAGTTTAAATATTTTTTCTGAAATAATTTTAATTTTCATGGCATTAATTCAAATAACTGTGTCTTTCAAAAATATTATTTGTTTTCTTTCGAACAATTCTTTGAAACAATTTTTTTTATCCTCCTAGCACGCTTCATAAGTTTTTTTTTATATACTTATAGTTGCTTAATTGCATAACAGTGTCATAGTGTCGGATTAATAGTCTCAGTCTCAGATCTCAGTTCTCAGGTTTTTGATAATACAACTTGAATATCTAATTGGTCTGTATGTTGTTTTTTCTCAAAATTTCATTTTCTCGTCAAAGACCAAAGTGAAAATCATCTGTACATGTTCTGAAGAGAGAAAAGTTACGTTTTTTAAGGTTTTCATTTTATTTTTCAACCTAACAAATCTTTTTATTTTTTTTTCATAATCGTTAGAAGGAGCAAAAATGATTTAACTAATCTTGATATCATTAGAGATAAAATTTTGCAGAACATAATATAGCATGTTTTAATCAATTTTTCAGCTTTCATTTCGAAAAGGTGATGTTATCACCGTCACCCAACAATTGGAAGGTGGTTGGTGGGAAGGAACACTGCATTCCTACACTGGATGGTTCCCATCGAATTACGTTAACGTAATATCGGAATCTGGTATATATTTTAGTTCAGTTTCCGATCTATTATGAGGAACTGAGTATTGTAATTTTTCACTTTAAGATGTTTATTACTTTGTTTTTCCTTCCAAAATACTTCATATTTATTGTCAAATGAAGTGTGCGACATCAGGAAGTTTTGGATTAATTTTTATATGTAATTTATTTAAAAGCAATCATTGATTTAGAAAGGTTTTTGCGATCTCGAAGTAATGGGCTTGCGATGTTAAATGGTGATAGTCCATCATCCGGTGCAGCAGAAGAAACACCTCTCTTCTCCAGTGACTCGAGTCGACAAGCTTATCGGGAACAGGTAAACAATAATGTCAGAAGGATGTTATGCTGTTTGTTGTTTGAAGATTTCATCCGTAAAACTTTTCTTTTTTTATGTTATATAACTTCCACTCTCTGCTGCTTTGTTAATGTTCTGTGCGTTTTTATGGTTGAAAGTGCTGCACAGTGTTTTCGTACTGCTAGGACTTGAAGTGTTGCTGCTTACTATAGTTTGAAATAGAATATTGCACTGAAAATCTATCATAATGTCGGGATGTCCGGCCAAGGTTAAAAGTAATTTCAGTGCTTGACATTAAAAGACATATTGTAATTAAATGCATTTAAATAGCTAACACAACTTGTTTGGGATCTCTTTCTGAGAAGCTTTTCCTATTCCAGTGATACATTTACTATTTTGCTTCGAAACCTATTGTAGTATTATTGAAGGCATCCTAATATTCTCCATAGAAGTGAAATTTTTAATATGCTGTTCGTAGCATTTAGATCGAGATTTGATCAAATTCTTTGCATTTGACATTTCTGATTCCAGGTAATGAAAAATTTCTTGGAGGCCGAATTAAAGTATGTCGATAGTGTAACAAAATTTAACGACCACACATTGGCCAAAATTAAAGATTCGAAAAAGTATCTCTTTATATAATTTTTTTCCATTAACTGTTCGTCCTTATTCTATCTAAAATTTTCGACGGCATTCTATCCAAATTTATACATGCGTAGGATTGCGATACTAGTTTTGCGGGAACAGTTGAAAATGAAAAAGCTGAAAAAAATATAAAGTGATAAAAGTTTTGTTCCAGACGGAATTGGACTTTATATTTGGCTCCGGTTTCCAGTTTTGTATTTTCAGGATTCCTGAGCAGGATTTTGAAGTTCTTGCTGGAAACCTGCAGCTTTTGATCACTCATCAGCGCGAATTATTAAATGATATCAAAGAAGCCGCTGAAAAAGATGCAACCGGTGCTCGAATTGGTGGTCTACTGTTAAAAGCTGCACCAAATTTGCGACATCTTCTCAGGCTATATTGCCAAAATCATCCAAAGGCAGTGGATCTCATTCTCAGAAATAAGTAAGCTTTCGATGAAAGGCTTGACTAATGATTTCCAGAAAGGAGAAAAAGTAAGCATGGTGCTTACGCGTTAGAATTACAATTTCTTCATGCAAGCAACGTTATCAAAAATCTGATGTTGGAAGCTAAAATATTGACTGAATCTAGCTGTGAGTACGTAGTAAATTGGTGTAATCAGTTGAGCCAGATCAAGAGACTTTATTCAAATAATATTTTCAGGGTTCTTTATGAACAGATACTAAATGAGCTGGATTATTCTCTGAAAGATTTAATATCCGGATTGAGCCACCCGTTCCGACATTTGGAAACATATTCGAGTATTTTGAATGAATTGGAGCGTGGTATGCACGAAGCACATCCCGATCGAGGTGATACACAGCGGGCTGCTGCCGTCTTTCGTGATACTGCGGTTTGTTTTTTGTTTCTTGGACATGGTTTGAATTTTAGATATATTATAGATTGCTTCTAATGTGCTAGGATTACGTTTTGGATTTTTCAGGAATTTTAAAGAAATTCGTATGAATAAAACAATTCTCATTCAGTTATTTTATCCGTGTGAATTTTTGATGTGCCGTTTCTAAGTGGCACTAGTATAAATCGAGTTTCTGAGTAAGCGATGAAATTCAACTGATGTTAATTCTCGTTGAAACTTTTCTAGAATTATTGTGGAATTTTGCGAAAACAGAAGGAAATGCAGTTGGAATTACTTACATCTGGTTGCATTGATGGTTTACCATCGGAGGATCTGAAAAAACTCGGCGAAATTTTATATATGGGTATTGTTACCGTGGATGATATAAAGGCTTCTACTGAAGAAGAACTTTCGTGTGATAGGTAATTTTTTTGTTGAAATTTTTGAAAAGATGAAATGGGGAAGTTCTCCTGTTCCTAGGAGTGAGATTATTGCTAGGTCTACTGCCTCTCGGAATGTTTCAAGTTAGTAATTTAATACACATTTTACATTTTTTATTTCCATCCTCTATCTTATTTTTAATACCAGCACCTTATTTTGCTATTTATTTCGATGTTCTGTCTTTTTCATTACTTCAAACCGGCGGTCACTGTTTTCAGTAATTTATAAAAACAAAAATGAAGTCCAACAAGGATTCTAAGTTGGCACAAGCAGGCAAATAACCAAAAGCTAAGAAAACAAATATACTTATCTTTCGATTTCAGATGTATAATATTGTTTCCAGCAACAATGCTTGTTCTTGAAATAACCCCAAATATAAATTCATATATAATGAAGAAAAGAATTTCGCTTGATAAACTGACCTTAAAGAAAGCGGAGAACAAAACGACGTTAATTCTTTGCAATGGTATTTCTTCGAAATTTACGTTAACAGATCAATCGGAATGACTCAATAATTAGCATCATGCATCCGAAATGAAAAGATATGCACAATCCTATCTTTTAGGCAACCCATCATTATAGGGAAAAAATTAATTTGATTTCTGCTTCTTGTCGGCGAAAAGCAGAATTTTTTGTAGAGGATAGTATAAGTAGGTGGGTTGGGATTTGTTATGATTTATTTACTTGTTTTCTCGATTCCGACTTGTTTTGGAAAAGAAAAAAGCAAAAGAAAAGTGGTGATGAAGAGAACGGAAGAAACTTAAGGGAAACGGAGAGGTTAAAAAAGAAGCAAGTAAAGAATCAAAAGTGGTTCAGTATGCAAAATTTTCCTCAATCATTCAAATTATTTTACATACTTAAATCTAAAATACAAAATCCTGTTCCGTAACTGGTATAAGATAATTTTTGCTTTACTTAGTTTTTTAATTTTTTATTTAGCTTGTGTTACTTTTTTCATGTTTGGTTATTTAGTTCAGAACGTCCTGCCTGAAGTAAGTTTGGACTTTTTGTGTCTTTTTAGAAATTAATTGAAAATTTTCGCCATCTCATTTTTTTTCATTCGATATTTTTGTAGTTATAGCATAGTTGAGGTTGTTCTCTTCAGCTTCAATTTTCTTTCCGAAATTTTGAATCCTGTCGTGAAACTGTGATGATTGCTGACCATTTTATTTTTTTAAGCTGATGGTTCATCAGAAATAGCGATGAACTTGTTATCAAACGATGAACTACAGAGTTGGACTGAAGCGTTTTCTTGTTGTACAGATTTAACAATTACCGACAATTGTTGCGACCTTATCTCTACCATTGGACCTCAAAAAATCGATATAAACAATATGGTTAGTTTACCTTTCCGTTTAACATTTTAAATTGACCAACAGATCGTAAGTTTCACAAGCTTATATACGGTTTTGGTTTAAAAATACGGCCAACTTATGACGTAACGAAGACTTCATACATTTCTGATAACTTTTATCGATAGTAGGAAAGATTTAGGAATGTTTGGTATACTTTGCAATAATATAAATCGCAGCAGGCGGAACTGATTTTGCAACCTTTAATTTAGAAAAGATTTTTTTTAAATGTTTTACAGAACTTTTTATGTTTTATTATTCGCTAGATTGAAACTGCAAAAAAAAAAAAAAAAAAAAAAAAGAGAAAACTTGATCTCAGAGTCCGATAATTTTTCTTGTGGCAAAATCGAATAAATTCCTTGTTTAATATTTAAGTTTTCCTTCATTAGAACTTTTAATTATTTGTTTCTTTTCAGGATCTTTGATAATTTTGCTTGTTTAGCGTAAGGAATCAATTTTTTTTATTCTGTTTACACGGGGATCACTTAAATCGGGCTTTTTTCATTTTATAATATGAAACAAGGGATTTATTCTTTCACAGGGAACACTTCTTGAAGTTTAAAAAATGCAATAAATGGAGTTTCACCAATTTTTTAACTTTTGAGAGCTAAATGAAATTTCCGTTTTTTAAATTTCTATCTCAGCTGCTACAATAAAAAGAGATTTTTAATTCATCGAATATCAAACAATACTTCAAACTGTACTATTTTTGATGAATATTTGTTTACAGAATTGATGATTATCTGATTTCTGTGACTTTACGACCTAATTTGCTTTTATTTGCATATCCAATTTATGTTAAATTCCTCTGAAATTTAATTTGTTTTTTCTTTAACATGAATTTATCTTAAAGAATACTTCTGTTTTAGTTTTCTTGTGCATTAAAAGTATTTTTTCATGGATACATAAAAATATTCCCTCTTTGCACATAGAAATATCTCTTCATCTATTAGATTGTTACAGTGATTTTTTTTTTACACTTTTCATAATGTTTTGTAGGTTACCATGAAATAATATAATTTATCTTGGCAATATTCCCAATATATTGAATTCTTTGATTGAACTGAGAGTTGCGTATATACGGTCTATTTAAAGATCTCACTGCTTTTACAGTGCTAATAATCATTATCAGATAAATTTTTTGTGCTTTAACTTATCTTCTTCCTTATATCTAAAAAAAACCGGATGTTGTGTCCTTATTTTTCATGATACTGATGGCAGTGATGATAACGATGATGCAACGAAAGCATTAATGATTATAGTTGATGATAGTTGTTGCTGTATCTGTCTGCTACTCAAGAAAATATAAGTAGGTAAAGGTTTTTTTTATTGTTATCTGTTTGTTTTTTTCATCGATCTTAAATATTATATGCAAAAAAAAAAAGTGATGCTATAATTTACATTGCAAAGTTTTTTTTCTCCTCGTATCTCCATTTTTCCTTTTACGTTTTTGTATTCAGTAATTTTTTTTTATCTCTTCTATTTTTTTATGATTTATGTTTCTTCGTATTGCATGCTTTCTGAATTTCCGTACAAGCCAAGCCATCTATGCTATTAAATTGCTTCCATATTTCCAATAATGGAATTATATGCTTTTTTTGAAATTCCTGTCATAAATTTTATGATTTTGTAACAAAATTTTTCTCCTATTTTGAATCCTATCAATGAAATTTTGTTCGATTTTTAACTTTAACTTCTGCAAAAAAGATTTGTAAAAGAAAGAAAAGAAACAGGAACTGAAAAGGTTTTTTGGAAGAAGGAATTTATGTTGGATTTATCTTTTAACCAAAATTCCTCTTATTGCTATAAAAAAGATAATGAGTAATAATATATTGAGATATTTCATTCTATGAAAGCATTTGAATGCTTTTTGCGAATATTCTGCGGAAGATTTTGGACTTTAAATTCCCCACATGTTTACTGTTGTCAAAATTGACTTTTTTAGAATTCGAAAATGTATTATATAATGATATGAATGAAGGAAAAATTTGTACATAGACATCTATTTGTTCCTTATAAAATTTACACTCTTTGCCTTTTAATTATTGAGGTAATACGGAAATGAGGTTAGTAAAATCAAATAGTCCTGATGAAACATGGTATAGAATTAAATTGGTTAGATCACTTTTTTTTTCACCTTCGTCTTAAACATATTTCCATTTCCTTGAGCAATTTAATAAAATCCAAATCAGGTATTCAGTTTGAATTTTTCGAAATGTTTAACTAAAAATCTGAGTGATAATTGATTTGTAAATAAATAATGTAAATGCTTCTCCAAATATATTTCATTACTGAAAATAGAGTTGATGACGCAAAATTATTTCTTTCCAAATCAAATTTTTTTCCAAATTTTTTGGTGTTTTTATTTTCTATTCTTAGAACATATTTCTGCATTCTTTCAATGTCCTTATTCGCCAGAAATAATTTCGCATCATTCACTGTACCGTCAATAATGAAAATTACTGTTTAGAGTAAATGACACCAATTTTTTGAGACTAGTAGAAATGTGCAGTATTCCTTTATCTGTTAATTTACCTCTTCGATGTTTCATAGATTCAATTTTCTTAATTCAAACTATCCGAAATCGTATAATGCTTTCTGAAAATTGCTATCATTCATTAACTCAAGTTAAACAATACTCGGTTGTTGTTCTTCCTTATTAATTAATTTACATTTTTTTTTTTTTTTTTTTTTGCAAAAACTACTGAAATAAATTCATCTGCTATAATTTTAGTTTTGTACTTTTTTAAACCTTTGTGTTGAAATGGATCTTTGAGCAGAACTAATTTTTAAAGTTTTACATTCTCATTTTTGAACAGCGAGTCTTTATTTCAAAATCTTTAGTCCAAATTAGCTTGATGAAGCTAGGCAGATTTGCTATTTGACATTTTTGACTATTTAGCAGATTCATTTTGCCAACTTTATGTTTCCATGATCATTGCATAGCAAAATTACGTCACCTTTTGTAGATGAGTAAAAATTTCCAAATATTTTAGAATATACAACAGCATTATGACACAGATCAACATAATATTGAGACATTTAAAGATTTATGCAGTGTTAATTATTTTAGCTTGGGTTGTATTAATTGCATATTAGCTGTGTTTGAATTCTAATTTCTAAATTTGCTAAATCCAAACAAACGATTTCTATTCACCTTGATTAGCATGATCAAGATAATGTTGTTGATATTCATCGAATAACGAAGAAAAAAATAAATTGTATCAAAAAAAAAAGTGTAGAATTGGCTAATTGCTTACTGATAATGCATTTTGCAGTAATGATTCCTTTGCATAATCCATTTGCAATAATCAATATTTCCTT
>JBAMDO010000463.1:0-15939 GCA_037074765.1 Mansonella perstans
AAAAAAAAAAAACTATTTTCTCAGTAAATTTGCAATAAATTTCTTTGAAATATAATCGATTTTAGTGGTTAGCCTTTTTTTTTAAATTTTCATTTTAGAATTGATAAAATTTTATAATGCACTGTTTTTCATTTAATTTTAAACATTATTTCAAGTAACCTTTTTAGTCTATAATAATATATACAACGAATGTTATTATTGTTTATGCATTTCAAATTCTAATTTAAATTTTAAAATTTGTACTCCAACGTTTTTTCTTTCTTTTTTAATTACTTATTTTGATCTTCAAATTTGTTTTTATCAATCCTATAAATCTGATTCATCCTGAGGAATCAATTTCCATTTATAGCTGTTTTTTTCCAAAATGTGTGCAATAATTTTCATTAGAGTAATTTTTGCGAGAAAAAAGAATGATTGAAAAACCAAAATGCTTCTTAATTATTGATAATTATTACTACTTGATTCAAGCATTTACCGAAGAATAATTGGTTGTTAATCATTATACATTTTAACAAATAATTTGAAACATTTTAACAAATAATTTTCTTTTTCATTTCAAATTTAGCTGTTTTTCATTTCAATCATATCCTTATTTTGTTTAATTTTCTTTTTCATCTAAGTTCTAAGACTATTTTTTGTTTTTAAAAAATTTCAGCAAAATTCCAACCTAATTAATTCTAATAATTCTGAAATTGTGATGTTTTTCAAATCACGAATGCGAAAATCAAAATCCTGGTCTGCTCCTGTTAATGTTGTCCGCCAAACGGTACGATCTTTGTTTTACTTTTTTTTGTCTGCTATTTTAATTCAATTTAATTCTTATATCTGTGATTTTCTTCATCTATATCAACCTCTGTATCTACTCCTATCACTCATACTAATCTAGTTCATTTCATTTTAATTCAATTCAATTTAAATTCATTATGATAAGTAAAGAGTTATGTGTGATAACAGGTTGCATTTGTTATCAAATATTATTTTATACAAAAATAGAAAAGAAAAGGACGTTTCTAAAATTTGAGTATCAAAATATTAGCATTTAAATTTATCACTGTTGTAAAGGTCAAAAAAGGAATGCACTTTATGGTTTAAATGTATCATAAATTTATTTAAAATTTTCATTAATTAAACAGTATTTGGTATTTAATTGCAAGCAAAAAAATAAATATTAACTAATTAATTAATTAAGTTACTATTGCAGCGTCAGGTTGAAGTACTTCATGACTGTCGTGAAGAAGATGCATTCATATGTGAAAAAAGTACTGAATACGGTAGCGGTAGTAGTAGTAGTGGTGGTAGTGGCGGAGGTGGCACTACAATTATTAGTAATGATGCGACATCATCTGATCAGCCTACTTCACTTCTAAATTTTGCCATCTCTGAATTAGTAAGTTGAAGCAATTTTCATTCCGTATAAATTTTAAATGGTACACTGTTTGATCCAGCGCCAAATTAAATTTTGTCAAATTTTGCAGATAAATACCGAACAGAGTTACGTTCGTGAATTACAGTCTATCGTAGATTTCTACATAAAACCATTTGAAGCACCTGAAAATGAACATTTAATAGGGCCTCATCTAAGGGGTCGTTCTGAAATCTTATTTGGTAATATTCCCGATTTGGTTAGTATAATTATCTTTTAATTTATCAATTGCTTTATTTAGAAAGCTTAAAAATTTTAATACAATACAAATTCATATAAACCAACTGCTATTGTACAATAATTATTATTGCCATAATTAGTATCATTGTAACTAATCATTTTAAGCATTATTTTATTTATTAATCATTTCTTACTTTTTACTTTAGCAAGAAATGAATTTCATGCGAAATTTATCAGCATAGGAATTTTATCAATAAATAATTTTTTCTCACTACATATTTTTATTATTATGGTAAAAAAAATTTATTACTGTCAAAATTAGCATCATTGTAATTAATAATTTTAATCATTACAATTACATTGATAATTATTATTTATTTATCTTTTTTTCTGCAGCAATATATTTAATGTTTGTTTTTACCTTCTTTTGAATTAATTCAATTTTGTAAATTTCGTGTATTACAGTTGAATTTCCATAATAACTATCTTTTGGCGGATTTTTTAACTGCGGGAAATTCGATAATCGAGATATGCCGTTGCTTTCTCAATCATCGTAATAAATTTCTGCAACTTTATTATCATTACTGTCAAAATAAACCATTAGGTGAAGCTTTTCGACGGGAACAACAACCAGATGGAGCAATTGATAAATTTTTTACGGTCTTTTTTTTTTTTTTTTTGATTACTCTTATTTGATGCAATATTGTTTTTCATTTTAGCAATTAAAAGAAAAAAATGAGTAATTGTACGGGGATGATATATATATCACAATATGTATCACATAATTTTTTTTTGTTATAGAGTTAGTATGATGAAACATTAAATTGAATTTTAACCCAATGAAATAATGATTTCGCTAATTATCTTAATTCGCTATATTTGTTATTTAACCAGTTTTAAATTTAACAGGAATGTCAAAAACGAGCTGGACACCCATTACCATTAAGTGCTTATTTATTGAAACCGGTGCAAAGGATTACCAAATATCAACTTTTGCTAAAAGTAATTAACTCATAACTAATTAAACTTATAATTAGTTAAATCCCGCCATCTTCATTCCTTATTCATTTTTTGTATAAAGTAATTTTCTTCGGAAGAGTTTTTCAAGTGTTAATTTAGTTCAAAGAAATATTACTTGTCCAACTTAACAGTATAGCTAGTTTCAGAATAATAGCAGTCATTTCATTAATTAATTTTCTAAATCATCTCTCGTTCAAATTTCTTTTTTTTTTTATCGAATCGTAGTATTGTCATTTTTTCCCACTTCCGATAAATTTTTCAAGGATTGTTATTTTGCAGGAAGTACATCGTCATTGTGCAGATCAAGCTAAGCCACATGTTGATGAAGCTTTATCCTCTATGTTAGCTCTATTGGCTCAACTTAATACAGCCATGCATCAATTGCACATTGCTGGATTTGTTGTAATTATTATTAATTTCATTTAAATTTCACTATTAAAATTTTAAATATTAATGAAAAGCATGTATAATAAGATTAAAATATGCAAATTAAAACATTAAATTTGGGTAATTCTAGGGTGATCTTTGCCAAATGGGTTCATTAAGATTTCAAAATGAATGTGACATTTATGCATTCAAGAAGAGGACTCGTCGTCTTAACAAGGCTCAACGTCGATATCTATTCTTATTTGATAGTGGACTTTTATTTTGCAAAAAAAGATCCCAATCTTTACCATATGCTTCTGAATATTATGAACATAAATTATCAATACCAGTAAGTGATACTTATTGATTTTGCTTTTTAAGCATTAGAATTAATTTGTTCAAAAAATTTTCATTTATTGATCGTTTTATAAAAAGTTTCTCCCATTACTTCAGACATGCAGTCTTGGCTTCTCAGAAACATCAAAGTCATCATCGTCACGCTTTGAAGTTTGGGATGAGAACAAAAGTGAAGCATATGTTGTGCAACCGACTGATGAATCTGCTCGGATAAAGTGGATACAAGAACTTTACAGGTAATATTTATGTTTTCTTTTTGTGATGTACGTGTATGTAAGTTACAAATATATCTAAATTGCAATCACTTATATTGAATTTTTCATGAACAACTGAAGTAAAGTAAAGTATCATCTTGACTGTCATAACTTTACTTTATTTAAATAAATAGATAATTATTTATTAATTTCAATTATCAATTTTATAAAAATCTGTAGTACAGTGGAATAAGCTTTAATTTTATATTTGAATGAAAAAAAAAAGGAACGAAATATTTGGGATTCATTATTTCAGGATAGTTGCTGAACGTATAACACATCGAGATCTTTTGAGCAAACAGCATCGACCAGTACGTCCACAGTCTTGGGCTTCAACAATTTCCACTGACAGTATTCGTTCCTCTGACACAACTACAGATAGGTTGATTAATTTCAGTTTATTTGAAAATAAAATTCAATAGATTTTCTAAAGAACATTTTTAAACAAGCCATAGGAATTGTCAGTTTTTTTCAAAATAAAGTAATAATTTAAAATTATTTTACATCATATTGTGGTAATTATTGAAATAGTAATTGCAGTAGTGTTATGGATGGAAATGGAAATAATCCAAATGGTACATGCTGTTCATCAACCTCTTCTGGATCACCAACATTTGTTCCGGTTACATCGGATGAAGATCCAGATAATAATATCAATACAACCGATCCACTGCAAACACGATCATACAGTTGCCCAGAGGTTAAACAGTTTATCAATTTTATTTCATCTTTGATTGTTTAGTAAACATTGTGGTGGTTCATCTTATTGCATCTTGCTATATTATATTTATTATATCTTCAGTATCGTAATCTGTTTACTCAAATTTGTAAATAGTAATTACCCTGATTATTATTGTCATTATTATTATTATTATTATTATTATTATTATTATTATTATTTTTATTATTATTATTATTATTATTATTATTATTATTATTATTATTATTATTATTATTATTATTATTATCATTATTATTGTTATTGTTATTATTATTATTACTATCGTGATTATCACGGTTATCATCATTATTATATTATTATTATTACTATTGTTACTATTATTATAATTATTGGTTAGATTTTTGCACAATTTGATTATTCGACAAATAAAACTGACGTTAACCTTGAAAGTCTTTTTAATTGTCATCTTATCATTCCCCGTATATTTCAGAATTCTCTCGGAAGCTTATCATTGTCAACAACAACACCATCATCAATATCAACAAAATCAATAACAACAACTACAACTACACCACTGAACACTATTGTTGAAAGTTCTTCTTCTAATGAATTATTTGCAACAATTTAGTAATGTTTCCCTTTTATTTTATATGATCTTTATTTATTTTTTACTTTTATTTTTTTACCACTTGTTGCTAATTAATCTTTTCTCATTCTTAGATTTATTAATAGCAAGTTGTTTAGGATAATAAATAGGCAAAGAAAAAAAAGGCAACAATTTTGGAATATTTTGTTTTTTACCAAATTTCTTATTTCGTTTTCATTAATAAAATTAGCCTAGATCATTGAAAGATAAATAAAATGAATGAAATTTTGATAACAGAATGATCCATATCAGAAATAACAACGAACAAAAAATATTAGCATTACTGTAGAAACATTCATTCCTACAGTGAGAGTTATTATGCTCATTATCTAGGTGTATTATATCTAAACATTACTGCTATATATATTTATTCTTTGTTTCAATTAATTAAATTCAGTTCAGTTCAATTCGTGATTTTTTCTCCCTTTTTTTTTTGTTGTCAGCTTATCATTTACATTTACCATTAACCTTGTAATTTCCACTGTTTATTTATTTTTAATTCAATGTATTTCACTTTTATATTGGTTATTTATACATATTTGTTTTGCTCTATTATTGTGCTATAAAATGTAAATGAAATGAATGAATCGGTGATAAAAAAGAAACCTGTAATTCGTAGAGTACTTGCTCATACAAGAAGAATTTCATGCTTTAATTTTTTGTTTATCTTAAGTATAGTAATAGCTTTTTTGTATATGCTATTTTTTGCTCATACAATTGGAATTTCATACCACACAGATGAGAGGGAACATAATGATTTGCTATTCAATCCAATATTTGCTTTTATAACAAGAATTTAGTATTACAATTACTTGCTTCTACAATAACGGTTTAGTATTACAACTACTAATTCAATTTATTTCATCTTGCAATATAGATTTAATATTACAATTACTTGCTTACACAGTAAAAATTTAATATTAAAATTGCCTGCTCTTACAATAAGGATTTGAGACCACAAATTATTTGCTTTTACAGTAAGAATTGCAGGAATGATTGCTTGCTATTTGCATTAAAAGGTCAAGTTAACTCTGTCAGTCTTTGTTGATAAATATTGCAAGTTTTAAAAAAAGATTCCAAAAAATATTTGTGACAAATTTGAGTAATCCAATTGCTCTCTGCGACTAATTATTAAATAAATAAATTAAAATTGAAATTTAAAAAATAAGAAAGAAAAAACTTTAATCTTAAACAATGTTATCCAATTTTTTCTGAAAAGTAGATAATTGTAACAAAATGAAGACTTCAACTGGATCATTAAGAATCAAATTTTTCTATTAACTTCAAAAATGATCCACTTAACTTATTCGCTTCTTCCACTGATTATTACATTCAGTACAAGTTTCAACTGATAAAGATTGTACGTGAGAACAGCCTCACGTCATAAAATTTTTCAGAAAAGTAGCATAAAATTTGAAAAAACTGGTATTTAATTCAACTAAACCTGTTTTCATGCATTTTTTTAAAAAAAGTAAAAGTAACGCTAGAAAGTAACGTTGATGGATTGACAAACATACGTATCAAATTAAAGTAATAATGTGCACCAAGCAAGACATACGTATGAACTGCTAAAATACACAAAGTATTCTAAATTTCTTTAATAATTATCTAACATTCCTGCTGCCTTTAATCAAAACGATAAAACATATACGTATAGTACACATTTTAAATACACGTATACACGTAGTAAGCCAATACCTGAGATGAATTTGTTTCATAAGTTTCATACGGGCCAGTATTTTTCAGTTATAAATTAGTAGTTTGTTTTTGTTACATATATCAGTGTAGTAGAGTTCTTCATGCTTTTATGGTTTTTACGGTTTTTACACTTTTTACGCTTTTTATGCTACCATTTTTACGTCTTTACGCTTGACACCTTTCATGCTTTTTACGCTCCTTGCGCTTTTTACGTTTTCACGCTTTTTACACTTAAATTAAACGGATTTCAAGTTTTAGGCAAGTGCTATACAACTTAATGTACAATGAATATCACATATGAACCAAGGTTAACGTATGCAGAAGAAATTAGATTTGTCAAGCTAAATAGGTAATTAAATTTGGTCCATAAATAATAATAATTATTATTTGTTCATTTGATATAAATATTTGTATGCTATTATTAGTTTTTAAAATTTTAGTTTTTTTTCTTTAAAATTTCACATTTTCACTTTTTTCAATATTTCTTTTTTTTATATTATTTATTTTTTGTTTTCGTTTTGATTTAAAGCGTTAAAATTCGCTTTAAATCCACACTTCTTTCATTTATAACATTATGTGATCCAGTAGTTTCAGCTTTGATTTCATCCATTTTTGGAATAAAAAAGGCGAATTGTCGGAAGCCGATAAAGCACTTCTTTGTAAGGTTAGTTAATTTTTTGATTGCGTAGTTGGTATATTAGTTAATTTTTTGATTGCGTAGTTGGTATAAATATTAGTTATGATGTAGTGATAGCTGAAAGTTGAAATATTCATTTCACATTCTTTATATATAATTAGAATAATTTAAGTTAGTTGAAATTTCTTAATTAAAATATTTGAATATATGATTAATAATGTAAGTATTTTAACATGCACAAAGTAGTATATATTATAATGTAAGGTAATTAGTAGGAATTGTTAACCACATAGTATAAAGCAATTCCGGAATGATGTTTAGATGTTTTTTGTTTTAGTGTGATATAGATGTTTGTGTTTTTGTTGTTGTTTCTGTTGTTTTAGAGAAAATTATAAATTTATTTAGAATTATTTGATTTTTAATTAGAAATATGTATTGATCAGTTTAGTTTGTTTTTCGTTTCTCTTTCACCGATATTAAAATGTTTGGTTTTTCAGGGTATGAGAATCTTGGATAATGAATTAATCAAACTTATTGAAGCGAAGGAAACAGATGAAATGAAAATTTATAAAGTATATTTGAAAATTGGGCATATCAGTTTGCTGGCGAAAGATTTCCCTAGAGGTGAGTATGCTTGCAGTTTCTATCGTTTTGATCATAAAGCAATGAAATCGTGGATAGGATTTACAGTATTCCAATCCAGCAAATGAATTCCTTTCATAATTGCATTGATCTGTTAATGACATATATGGTAAGCAGTACTATGAAAAAAATGGTTATAAGTAGTAAGTCATATCTTTGAATATAATAATCTGGCATCTTATTATTCGGCACTGAATGAAGGCTGCAATCGAAAAATACATGCAGTAGTATATGTCATAAATGCTTTTTTAGCGTTGTCAGCTTATCAGAAAGCTTATAATCTAAATAAGGATGGATTTTGGAAAGAACCAGCTTCATATTTTGGTCTTGGAATGGTTTATTTCCATTTTAAAGCATTTGAAATGTAAGTATTATTGATTTTTAGTTATAGCTTTCATAAAGATTCCTATTTAAAACTAGAACAGACACAGTCAGTCAATGATTATTATCTTAAATTTAATGGAACTTGTAATTCCAACATTACCAGTTGTAATAAGCATTCTGTACCGAACTGTACATCCTGCATTATTTACTTAGACAAAATTAGTGAAATTAAGTTCGTGTTTTTCTCTCTCTTTTTTTTTATTTTCATTAATGGTAGTAATGTTGAGAATATTAGCTTTGAGGATTTACAATAGTTATTGCAGAAACAAATAATTTTATTTCGTTTTTTTCGAAACTGCGAAAGTGAATTAGGAAAATTCTTTTCTCTTACTAGTTGTTTATTTTAATCTACGACAAAAAAGTATTCCATGTTCTTCTTTTTTAATTTCTTACACATCACGGACAGGGTCCATACTTATCTCATTCATTTTCTTTCATTATTTCATTGATTTAATCCAGGCCATCGTGTTGTAAATTAGAATTTATGCAATAAACATAGGAAAAGATAAAAAGTCCAATATTTTCTTAAATTTATTTGGAAGTGCTGAACGTGCCAAAAATTTTCAAATTTTTACTGTTGAAATTCTTGAGTGTTAATTTTTTTAAAAGAATAAAATGTAAAAATATTTCTTTCTAAGTTCTTTTCGGATAAGATTTTTGCAACAAAAAAAAAAAAAAAAAATTGATAGAAGTGTAGAGTTTTGAATTTCACTATGTAAAAATTTGACATTAAAAGATTTTTCATGCATAACGAAATGAATCAGTTTCTTTTTTTCAGAGGTAGAAATTTGAATTTATATGAAAAAATGTAACTATCATTTTATTATATTTGTTCAAATTTTCCTTTTTTCCATGCATGGCATAAAGATAGCTGCATTTTTTTTTGTTTTGTTTTTGTTTTTGTTTTTTAAATGTTTAAAATTAATGTGATTTAAATATTGTTATCAAAAATTTACTTGCAATACTTTTCACTTAAACAGATGGTCATTGATAGTTATTGACTGCGTCCATTTCTTCATTTATTCCTCATTTTCTACCTTGAATGTCTTTTTTTATTACCCTTTAACTGATTTCTCATACAGTCATTTGCATTTTCCTGACGTAGTATATTTTTTGCCCCCTCCCCCATCCCCCTCCTCTATCCCCGTCCCCCTCCACCTTTCCTCTTACAACATTCATTGATACTGACTGACTTTCTCATCCTTTCCTTTCCATATCTAATTTTCACTTTTTTTTTTATCTTAACTTGCAGACCACAACAATTATTAATCTTCAATTGGTCATTCATTCATTCAATTACTCTTTCTTTCTGTTCTGTCCCCCTCCCCTCCCCTCCCTTCCTCCCTCAACAACCTCCTCAACCCCTTCAACCCCTCCTTTTGCAACACTTTAAATACATTATATAGAAAGCTAGGAAATGAAGAGTGAGATGAAATGAGATGAGATGAGATGAGATGAGATTATATGTGGGTCCTGTCCCTCACTCATTCTCCCTCTACCTCACTTTTTTTTTTTCTTCTTTGACCTTATCGATCGGCTTACCATTATTTATCTGTGCGTTCCACATCACCCAAACATGTGCTGTCCACTCTGGCATTCATTGTTATGTCTCCTCTGCATGTGTTCTGGTCGACCTATTGACCGCAGTTTGCTACTTTAACCCTTTTGATGAGAGATACATTTTAGCTTTCAACTTTACTTTTTCTAATATAACAAAAAAAATATTACGAATATTATTGATCTAATCTGATTTCCTATTTCCTATTTGTTTTGTTTATTTGATTTTCTAAATTTTTTATCAAAAAAATTTGATTCATTTATTTCAAAACATTTTTATAATATTTATTTCTTATTACAGTTTTTTGTTTTTTTTGTATCTTACTTTAATAAAACACATTCTATTTAGTTGTATTTGATAATATTTAAGATTATCATTTAGTATAGAAATAGAAACTTGATATTTTATTATCATAATATGCATGCATAATGATCTTTCTTTAAAATTCTTTGGTTATATATTCCATGAATATAGGCCAATAAGTTTGTTAGTAAATAAGAAAATCGGATCTATATTTTCGTACTTGAACTATCTCAATGCTAAATGTATTGATCAATTTGAAAGAACTTGTTTACTGCAATCTGACTATGCTAAAATGTTCCCATAGTGACCGATGATTAACTTTAACTGATATTTCACTAAAAATAATGCTAATAAGAAATACATTGATATAATCAGTAAGAAAAAAAAGTTTCATTTAGTCTTTAAAGCATTGTAAAATGACATTCATTTCAAAAGAAATTTTTCAAAAAATATAGAAAAATAGAAATTTTATTCTTTTTACAATCCTGTTTCCCTTTTTCAAAATTTGTACGTTGTAAAATTTTCATAAATTTAAATATAAATTGAATTAAATTTAAACTCTTTGTTAGACTTTTATGGATGAGATTTGGTTGGCATTCTTATACGGTATGATGTCTTTTCTATTTTCATGCAGTGTTCTTGTAATATCATCTTTCTCCTTTTTTTGATTTGAAAGAAGTTGATTTAATTTCTTCTCTAATTCCATTTAATCTACTAAATTTTAGATTTTAATTCTTGAGTAGTTTTTTTTTAACTGTATATATGGTAGTTTTAACATATATAGTTTACTTAACTGCATATGAAACTTTGCTTACAGCCAAGTATTTGCACTTAATTTCAGCGCTGGTGAAGCATTCAGTCTTGTTCTTTACTCACATCCAAATCACGAATTTACGGTTGAAATATATTCCAGATTGGGATTTATTTACAAGAATTTGGAATTTTTTGAACTTGCTGTTAAAGTAAGGTTTTTTTGGTTTTCTTTTTATACTTAAATCTTTTGGTTATAAATTCATCGAGTGGCTGGTGTTATGTTGGTATTTCCGGTATCATTCAAAATCATCAACGCAGTAATAACAATCTCTGAGATAGTGAAACATTTATCAGATACTGTTGTTATTTGGAGTGTCATGTTCCACTGTTGGAACCCAGCATTTCAATGTCAAATTTAGACATTTACATTTTGAATAATAAAACAAAGCTTAGTATGGAATAAATGATTAATGAAAGAGCCGTTTTGAGCCCTTTTTTTTTCTTTACTTTTTTTTTGCTTCGTACCTGCGAAACTTGTAGTAAATTCTGACAGTTTGTAGCTATTTATATAGTTGGTTAAACAAATATGGGAATTGTGAGAAGTTATTTTTAGGATCAGATATTTGGTCAGTTTGTTAAGTTCCTTCTTTTTTCAATTTGATAAAATGTTTTGATTGCTGGTTTTCGTATGATATTAGTAATTGCTCAGATTATTGAAGGTGATATTATGGAATGACAAATAGTATAAAATAATAAGCACAAGAGATACCAATAAGTAATAGGTGTGACCTGCACAGACTGCATCAAAAAAATTAAGTCCATCATAAGAGGAAAAATCATTGCTATTTTGGTAATCAAAGTTAAGCTTCTGTCACTTACTGCCATATTTGCCTTTAATAATTAATTAGACATTTGCTTGACAACCACTTTGACGATTCATTATTTTTTTTTTACTTTCACTAAATAACTGAACATACATTCAATGGTATGATTACATTTCGAAACGTTATAAGTTGAGTCGTCTCAGTATTCATTAAATCTTTTCAGTAATTTATTGGTGAAATAGTTTCAAATTATTCATTGCAGTACTTCACAGCAGCACTGAACGACAGTCGTGAAAGCACATTCCTGGCGAAGGTTGAATTGCGTTTCAACATAGCTCACTGCTACGATATTGCTGGTGACCTTGATCGGGCAGCCATCGAGTATCGAACTATCTTAACTGACCATTCCGTTCAACTAACGAGTAGTTTACAAGCACAGATCCTAAGACAACTTGGTAATATATCATCTGTTTTCGTTTCTTTTTCTCTTTTTCTTTTCTTTTGCTTCTTTCGTTCATGACATGAGTGTTTCTCGGATACTGTTTCATGAAACAGATATATGACATCACCTGTTTGATGTGTTCATTCTTATTATTTCAGTTTTGTCTTTTGTGGGTTTTCAAATCTAAAATTTTTTCGTTTCCCAAATTCAATTGTCTATGTACTATTGTAATTATTATGAGAAAGTAATGAGTAATTTATGCGGAATGGTTTTAAATTTGAATGAGGTTGGGTTCTTTTTTTAGCAAAAAATGTCTGCTAAATGTTTACTTGCAGAAATTTTCTAACATTTTTGTTTCAGAATTGCAATCGACTTAGTGATTTTTTTTGTTACGATTGCAGTGTTTTTGATATTATAAAATTGTTATGTTGCAGCTATTAGGACAATTTAATTATGTTGCATATTTCAGGTTGGTTGTGCTACCGCGAAGAGTGTCCACCGGCACAGAGACCTCAAAAGATTTTCGAAGCAGAAAATTATCTAATTCAAAGCAAAGAACTTGAACCAAATTGTGGGAAAACATATTATTACC
Source organism: Mansonella perstans (assembly GCA_037074765.1). Taxonomy (NCBI): domain Eukaryota; kingdom Metazoa; phylum Nematoda; class Chromadorea; order Rhabditida; family Onchocercidae; genus Mansonella; species Mansonella perstans. The sequence continues at coordinate 12,762 of JBAMDO010000463.1, forward strand.
TAGGACGTTGCTACGGAGAATTGCAAGACAGAGCACACGACGCATTTGTTTATTACAGGTTAATTATTCATGATATTATCATTTGAATTATTCTGTTGTCAAAAATCTGGAATTATATTTATGTGTCGAAGAGAAAGTTACCTGTGGTCATTAGTAGCAAAACTACTAATCATCTCGTTGTTGCTAAAAAGCTGGGATGAAGGATAAAGGATTCTGAATAGTAAAGAACACAATGTTATTTGAGAGGTTAAAATTTATTCCGTATTCAACTCCAATAAATTTATTTTAATTATATCTGTTATGAAAATTTTTGGCAAACTTGAAAATTGCATTTTCAGGCATTCAATCGATAAATCAGAAGCAGATGCGGATACGTGGTGTAGTATTGGTGTTTTATATCAGCAACAAAGTCAGCCAATGGATGCATTGCAGGTTAACTAATCTCTTTGATCTTTATTTAAAAATAGCTCCAAATTACTGTCTATCATATGTTCTAAAAAGTTGGATTTAAATTAGAAAACCAGTTTTCAACCACCAAAAATTACTTAATCACGAATTGCTGAGCAAACAAACATTATCACTGTTCTTATTTTTTTCGTCTTTATCATTTTTATAATTTCTTGATTGTTATAGCTCTTTTCCTGATCGAACGGACTCGATAATCAAAGTTTTTAAATCTCGTTGTGATTTCTAGGCGTTTATTTGCGCAGTTCAATCAGATCGTGAGCACAGTGCAGCTTGGACAGATCTAGGACGATTATACGAGGTTAATTGTCAATTTTCGGACGCACTCCATTGTTTTAGGAAAGCATTGAAGTGTCAGCCAGGTTTGTTCAAATTTTAAGTAGAAAATTTAGTTTCCGAATAGTTTTTAAGTGACGCGATAAATGTGCTATTTGCGATAAGAAATTTTGTTTTAGAAGTTTTAGTAAGCCAACGGAAACAGTGATTCTTCATTAGATAGCTTTGAAGGTTTCAGTCATTCGCAGATCAGTCAACCGGATAAATGAAATAGTTAGCTTTGCTGCTACTTTTTCATTACACGATTACTTCAAGTCACACTGCAGCTAATGGATAATGCTCTATTGATATTGGTCATTTTTGCTGGATTTCAAAAACTATAAAATTTTTTTCAGTTGTTTGAGACTCAAGTTTTGTTATTTTCCAGCAGCACCGGAAGCACTAAAAGCAAGAATACGTGTTCTTGAAAAAGAGCTGCACCCATCGTCATTACTCATTGGAAATTTGCGATCTCTGCCACCCAGCGAGTAATCATTTTGTTTAATATTAAAAAATTAGAGGATGACTTCTAAAACATTTTTACCGCAGAAGTTTTTTTTATTTTTCCAGATTACCTGGGCTTAGCGAAGCTTGGAGACTTTCTATTCCTGCGGAACTGAGTCAACGACAAGAAGAATTCCTGAAGGTATGTTTTTTTTCTTTAAATAGCACATGATTTATTATTACTGAATGTAATATTTCCATATTTCCCTACTCAAGTTGCTTCAGTGGCGCTTTTAAGTTAAATTTATTTATCTTGTATTTAACTATTTTTGATTTTGGTTTCTGAAAAATCTTATTTTTTTATTTTTTCAGCAAAAGCAACAGCGCTATCGTGACGGTAGTCCGCTACTTTCTCTTCCATTAACACTGCCACAGGTATTTTTGTGTTTTAGTTTGTATAACAATGTATAATTAGCGATTTTTCAAATTGATTTTGAAACACCAATTTATTAAGTCTCCAAAAGATCATCTTCAACGTTCTCTTATCATTGATTCGTTACAGAACACGAACGAATCAGTGGAAGTACAAATTCAACTAATGAACGTTTTGCGCGCAAATAAAGCTGAAATTACTGAACGCGAACATATTTTATTGGAGATGCTGAAAAGTAAATACGGGAAGGTATCTAAAGATTTTCACCTGCAGAAATTTGTGGATAAGATTTTAGAACCACAGTAAATTTTGCAAGGCAATATTATTGTTAAAATTCCACTTTCTAACTGCAGATAATAATGTATTGCTCTATTTTTTTCTTTGAATTTAAACGAAGTATACTGAAGCTGTAGTAAGATTATTGGATTATTTCCAGACTGATAAAAATGAAATTGAGCAGTCGGTGGAAACAAATGTTGAACAAAATTTTGCAAATAGCGGCATCAAAAAAGAAATGCTTATGGATGGTAACTGTCTTTTTATCTCTAATTAGTTAAAATTTTGTTGGGATTTTCCGGATTTTCAAACATTTAAAGGAAGCTCCTCAGGTATTTGTTAGTTTTTTTTATCTCTTTTTTTTTTGGTTCGTAATCGTTTTGCCTTGTTATAGATGATGTCATGCCTTCTACTGTTTCATCGCAGATGCAGTTGGCTGAAAAAGGTACCACTGGTGGTGACAGTAAGGAGACTGGAGAAGAACAAGTAACGCATTCATGTTTTCTATTTGTAAATTATGTACTTTGGAGGACATTTGTTATTTTTGGAAAGTTTTGAAGTTTTATGAATAATGCATTTTTAATTTAGGTAAAGCCAACCAAAAAAGTATCTCCGTTACCTTATTCGTTCTCGCTTACTGCTGATGTTCGAGTACCGCTTACAATTACAGCATCGGAGCTGATGGAAAGATGCAGAAAAAGGGTTGATAAACTAACTGAATTTATGGAAATATTTGATGAACGTGTGAAACCTCCAACTTTACCAGAAGTTCCACAAACAGCGAAATCTCTACCTGAGAAAGTGCGTGTCGTTTTCAATTTTCTAATAATATGAATTACTAGGACAGTATTATTTGGTAAACCTACAGTAGCATGAAGTAATGATAGTGTTGCAATGGTTTGTTTTGTTTGAAGCAGTAAGCTGAATCTAATGTATCATAAATTCTTTCTTGAAGGATTTGATAATCATTTCGAATTGTTATTTTCAGCTTTTACGACCAACACCTGTAATTATGGTGGAATCGCGAAAGGAAGCACATAGTATTGAGCTTCAAAATTACTGTTACAATAGCGCAATTGCATTGATACGTGGTTTGACGCAAACTTTAAAAATAGATCTCTCATTGTTTTCAACGAAATCTTTATTGGAAATTGCACCGAATCATGAGGTTCATTTTTCGATAGAATTTCTATTTATTACAAAAAGTAATTTTATTTCGTTGTTACTAGTGCAAAATGGATGAAC
>JBAMDO010000464.1:0-15418 GCA_037074765.1 Mansonella perstans
TTTCATATTTTATAAATCAAACCTATTGGCCAATGGAACGACGAAGAAATTCTCGTTTGACGAGCCCAGTACAATATAACATGTTCCGCAAGTCAGGTGCACACCACTAAGAGTAAAATCCTGCTGATAACTAAATATACCATTGAAGAGTCCTTCGCGTGAATAAACCTGCAATTAACAACTTAGGGAAAATTCTTTTTGATGATTTACATTTCAAATTAAAAAAAAATAATTCATGAAAACACAGAATTTGTGAAAAATAAACCTGCATTCCTGCCGTTCTTTGGGCACCTTCCGCAATAACAAATGAAAGCGTCTCCAAATCATATATTCTGATTAATTTTTCCCGAAACGATACAGCTACTGAAATGAAGCACTTATATTAAAATCAAAAATACCCATAAAATATATGAAATATATGTTATACTAAAAATGAGCAAGAAAGAACTCTAAAAAATAAATTGCATTGCCTATCCTTAAAAATTTCGAAAATAAGAATGTCTAAAGCCTGAAATATAGAGTGCTATTTTTCAGAAACTGGAATTTAGAAAATTTTTTTACAAACTAACATTGTCCTAATCCACAGAAAGCGACATTTAAAGGTGGAGACGACCATTCAGTACTGTATATGATTTTTGCAGATGTCGTACTGTCATCCAAATCCCAGATTAATACATGACCTTTAACAATTTATTACAACTCTTTAATTATGTTTATCATTTATGCAAACGCCAAAATGAATTAAAATTAAATTTTAGAAAGTCTTCATCTATTAACAGTGATGAATGAAGATTCGGTTAATAAAATATTCAACTGAAGACTGATCAGAAATACATATTGTGTAAAAATCGTTTGTATTATGAGTTTTCATAGAGTTTTGATTTGCCAAATTTTCATCACAATACTACGCTCTTATTCTATTAATTTAAAAAACCGTTCTTACGTATAAAGTTTACAGAAGAATAAGATATTACATAATACATATACCTGATGCAGAAATAGCTGCCAATTTACTAGAACCTCCTTTTTCACCCCATGCAATTGAAATAGCTGGTGCATTATTACAGCATTCAGGACAGCAAAGAATCAAATCGGGTTCACAGCAACGGTACACCAATTGGTTATCATTAATAGTTGAAGCAATCGCTATATCACCCCGTATTCTAAAATCTACCAATTTAATCTAAATTTCACAGCTAAATATAACTACAAATTAGTCCCTTAAAATGTTTTTGTCTTTTTAGATTCTAAACATATTTGATAAAATGACCAATATGTAACTGGTAATCCTGAATTAAAATTATTGTATTACTTACAGAAACAAGCTTACTGTCTGCGATCTATATTTTCTTCTTACTGATAACATTTCCTCAGTTTTCTTGTCCCCAAAAGTTTTGTACCTAGCTTAAACAGAAATTCTGCATGACTCGAAAAGAAATTGTGCAATTGGAATTGAAATCATAATTCCAGTTAAAATAAAATCAAATTCCTCAAATTTCATCAGCATAAAAGGAAAGTAAAAATTACGATAAAAAGCTCTTTGTTCAGCTTCCATGTTCTGAAAACCTGAAAATCTAAGCAAATCCACTAACCCATAAAGCGAAATTGGACCATTCATACCACCGACTGCAAGGATACCAACAAAATTTGATAACTTGATATCTTGTTTAATAGAATTTCGCAATGATGGACACCAAGCTGTGCAAAGTACTGTGCTGTAGTTTACTTCCAGAAGAAACCATAAAGAAGCAGAAATCCTCAAAAAAAGTTAAAAATTGAATTTCGCGCAGTTTTTTGAAAGGACTAGAAAAAAACTTTAAGATAATGGATATGGTTATTTTCCCGTAAATCACAATAATGCAATATACCTTTCCAGTTCACTATCATATATCCAAAACTGCACATAATCAATGTTACTTTTCCGATTATTTGAAACCAAATATTCTTCATCAGGAAATACCGTAACAGCTACACACTCACGACCTGCATTGTTTTGAAATGCATGTATGTATACTTTATATATATATGGAAATTTTTTTTAAAATAGAATCGGTATCTATTGCAACTTAGTCCATGGGACTTCTAATCAATTTATATACCACTAGCATTTATTTACTTTATCTCCGCTATTAATTTTATATTCATAACTTCCGACCATTGAATTTAATTGCAATACTCCAGAACAGGAAATCTTTCAAAAAGCATTGAAAGTAGCAATAACTAACCATCTTCTAGTTTTCGTGGACAACTTTTAATTGTTGATATTGGTCCTCCACAATATGCAATACAACCAGTTTCACATATTTTATTTTCATTTAACAAAAGGTGCCTGAAATCATTCACATGAAAATAAATTTTAGCAACAGAAATGAAATACAATTACCACGGAGTGTAAAGAAAAGGGAAGAAATGATTGACTTATTTTTGACAAAATACTAAGATTATCTGAGCATTACAAGAAGTATGCTTCCTCGATTAAAGGAAATTTATGTTGGATACGATGAATATCAATCCATTTAATCATAAGCTTTATTTCGCAAACCCTTAAAATATCAAATACAAAATCAACATACACTTTCCTCGTCTTGCAGTGCAAAGGTTTGGGTACAAAAACTGGCAGTCTTTGCTTTTCTTCAGTTATTTGATCTTTTTGAACATTCCGCACACTTGCACTTCGCCTTTCATGCAATGATTCCGGCTGACATTGATTGTTATCCGAAGGAAGCATTACGGGAATGGAGCATTTACCAAGCAGTATATTCAAATCCTCACTGCAATTTCAAAAAGTCATGAAAATTCGAAAATTTGCAAATTCCCTTCTTAAAATATTGGAATAAAGAAAAGGACGGAAATCAGAAAGATGATTAACCTGAAATCATAGGACTCAATACGTTTGAAATTATTTGGATGATGCTCAAATTGGATAAGCACGTCACAAAGTGATTCCTTTTCTCTCTGGGTTCTAAGCAACTCGTTGGCTCGATCGATCGTTTTTTGGTATTGCATTAAATCATGAGGTGTTGGAGCACTTGCTAAAAATTTCGAACAAATTATCATAAAAATAAATTGAAAAAGTAATATAATAAAAGGTGAGTAGATCAACTTTGCCATGAAATTGAATCGTTTAACGTTTCAAATCGGTCTTCTGTTTCAAAAGAGAAAGAAGTGATAAATAAGATGAACTGCCATGATTTAAAAAAATTCCCAGGACAAAACAGAATATTTGATATGATATTTAGAAGAATAGAAAATTATAATTTGAAAAAACAAATATTACCGCCATCCTTAACAACTTTAATCAATGATAACTGAATATTGACTCTGACCGTAAAATTAATTGAAAAGAATTATTAATTTCCAATTTATCAAGTATAAATTTCTAGCAATCTAATTTAAACTCTTGGAAATTTATGCCATAGAATAAAATTCCAATTATTGTCATTAACGATTGAAAAAATCCTGCGAAGATTTTGTAGTACTTTTCACTTGAAATAAAAAGCGAAACAAAAAAACAACCATGTATATAAAAACTAACACAATCAACTTCAACTGGGTACCAGCAGCACCAATCTTGCAATCAAAAAAATTAATCAAATTTAATTTTCATACTTTCGAGATTCGCACTTTTAAATTTAAATCGTTTAACTCCATCGGCCACTTTCATGCGTGAACTTTTCTCCGGCAAATATCCCTGTGCTATTGATGCCACTTTCTGTTTGTCGGATTTTCTGCTCTGTAAATAAGAAATGAATAGAGTTATAAAGTGAAATCTCTTTTTAAAAAAAAATTCTTCTTTTAAATAATAATAAACTTTCTCAGAGAAGAAAACCCAGTTTGCATGGATATCTGCAAATGTTGAACAAATGATCCATACCAACAGCTGCAAACATAAACCTTTTTCTGATATTCTAATATTTAATAATATACCTTATAACCACAAAATGACTGCAGTTTAATAGATTTTCAGAAAGAATTTCAACAGCAATGAATCTTCCATGAGATGATTCAAAGAATGAGCCAAAACAAGCTTTTCAAAATTAACCATCACAAACATACTTTTAGCAGTTTTCTTGGGAGATCCACATCTGATTCATCACTTTCTGAATTTTCCGAGTATGATTCATCATCTGATCTGAAAATTTCAACACAGTCTAACAATAGCGGTATCTGCCTAAAAAATATAAAAACGGAAATTTTCTGATCAACTGCGTTCAAAAATGCAAATTTCGACAACCTCCCTCCTTTTCTCCTTGCTTTTGGATTTTCACATTTGGCTAAGTGTTCATGGCTATCTGTTACGGTGGTTGCATATCCACATTTCTGACATTTCCAAGGCAACCGATCCTACAAAATCAGCATATTTTAAATGTTTGATCAATCTATAAGATTCTCGGTTTTTTCTGGAACCATGTTTCATGCAGCAAACCATTTAAATTCAGTTTTACAAATTTTTAAACAACCAAGCATTCTGTAGCATATTAAGATTACCATAATGCAATTATGTCTAAATCAGTGAAGTTTTAAGGCGAATTTATGTACCTAGAATTAGCTTAAAAAAATTTAAAAAATACTTTCGCTTGACCACATCTTTCAAGATGATATGACAGTGCATAGAGATGCCCATATTTTTGTGTACAGTTCAATGTTTCGATATTCAGACATGGCAAAATTTCCAGTGCATTCATTGAAACCCGTAAAATTTTTGCTTTTGTTACTTTATCGAGCGCTCGAAACATATCAGCCTTACCCTGTGAGCAAGAATTATTACAATATTCAATAATAACATGGCTTTTAGATTAATAAATGAGAGCCAATTTTTCTATGCCATCTGAAATGTGGCCCAATTAACAAATTTTATGTTGAATCTCAACATTTTAAAACCATCAGACTTACGAAAATTTTATTTTATACTTTATTTTAAAATAAAAGTGAAAATTTTTACCATATATTTGAAATATTCCGGTAATTTCAGGCATCTATCTACATGATTAACAATATCTTCAATAGTTTTCAAAGCTTTTGTACATTTTTCATTCAAACATTTCACTGTGCCATCAGTACTTTCTGCAAACGCCCGCAGTGCAAGTTGTTGCTTTTCCGTTTTTGATAGCACAGCCCAATTGGCTGTATGACCCTGTAAACGATGTTTTTAAACATGAGTAAGTCAAACAAATTTTGGACTCAAGCTCTGTAATTTCGAAGGAATTCCACCAGGAATCTGAGCTTATTTCACTCAACCACCATTAATTTTACTGTATCATTCCAAAATTGTCAATTACTCACACTTGCAAATTTTTTAAAAACAGTCCTTCATATCTATTTACATTGCCCCATTCCTGATAAAACCTCTCCTATAAATTGCATTTGCACAATTTGCATTGTTCAGATGCAGGAAGAAATTTATTATCGTTCGATCTCGAACTTTCTTACCAAAAATCTATTTTTAGAAAAAAAATGAATTGAATGACGCGAAAATTTACATCCTTTCGATTAATGATGCCATTATTTCAATATTTTTACAGCTAAAATTACTCTTTTTGATTGCAATCCGATTAAGTTACTGAAAAGTTACGAATGAATGAACAAATAAGTAAACAATCAAATACTTGTAGAATTAAATCATTCCGAAAAAAAATCTCTAACAATACTCTTAAAATATTCAACTCAATAAGCACACGGTAATTTGAAGGAATTTTTATTCTTACGTACTCTATAAGCAGCATATTCGGCAAATTTTTCCGGTGGGCGTCTTCGAATTCGTCTCTGAAACAGTATTATCATTCAGTTTCGTCCAGTATCATTCGAAAATTGGATTTTAATTTAAATTTACTTTTAGCTATCGTTTCTCCATTTCTAATTCCTGCCGTTTCTTTTCAAAAATTATATTCTCAAATTATCTTTCCAGTAACTTATTTACAAAAAAGATAAGAACTCCTTCACCCTCCGCATCCTTACATTCATTTCCATCTTCCAGAAAGGTTTAAAATCATCCGAGAAATAGGACCAATTACGTATATTACTTTGAGAGGTTTTGAGGATTGAATAGCGGCAACATTTTCTGCCTCATCAAGTGATTGAGTATCGCTGGATTTCTGACCGTCCGAATCACCGTCTTCATCTTCGGAGCTGACTGTTGTAACTGGAAAGTTCTGAAAACTAATAAATTAATAATCTATGACAACCAGCCAAAGAGTAAACCTGGATTAAATTTAATACTATTTTAAATCAAATAGAAGGATGTATTCGTTGCATTTATGAGATTCAAAAAATAATATTTTATATTCCAAGAAATTAAAGAAAAATTCCGAGAAATTTTACAGTACGACTTTGTTCCCAGATTTCACAAAATAATATGAACAGAAATACAAAATACCAGTTCTTTCAAGATATTTCACAAATAAATCGCTAATGCAAAAGATAAAATAAATCTACTTGCATAACCTGCTTCCCCTCTTGTTTCTCGCTTCTGCCAATTTTCGGAATAGTTGTTTTACCGATTTTTTTTGCTCTAATGTTATCATTATTTCGGTTATCCGAATTGTTACTACCATATCGCTTTAAATTCTTCTTCATCTACAAAAAAGCAGAAATTAATAAACTGAAATTAAAATTGAAATCTACTGAGAAGTATCAGTCGATGAAATGAAAAATTATTACATTTTGAAGACATGTCACTAATTCTAATTAAAAAAATTAATATGTGCAGACACTTAAACGCACGTACAGATCTATATAAATGTATCCGATATTCGGTCATTTATAGCTGAGCATAAATTTTAATCAGTTTTTTTATTATTGGCAAAATGTGCAACACTACTTTTTTAGTTTTTGTGGTGTCATATTAAAACGCATTGTTTTTTCTCAATAATTTAATTCGAATAATATTTTCCGTGGTTAAGTATTTTCCCCATAGTTAAAATGCAATAAATGGAAAAAAATGATAAAGAAAAAAGTATAATAATACAATTTGCAAAAGAAATTCACTGTTACGAATGGCAGTGAACCTGCAACAGTCTACTGTTAGAATTACAAATACAATAAAACAATTTTCTATTGGAAGATTAAAATGAAAAGATTACTCGTAATGCGGATCTTGTCCAATTCAAACAAATGCTAAAAGAAGCCAAAAATTCCCACACCTAAATAATTATGAAAAATTATTATATTTGAAAAGATTCAAGGACAGTACACTTTGGAATCGGCAAAAGATTCAAGAATAATGCACCTCTGAATTAATCTGCACCGAAATTAATGCATCAACAAAATATTCCAGAACAACACAATCCGGAATCGGACCCTACATCTGTTCAGAATAATATACCGCGGAATCGACCCTAGAATAATACACCTCGGAATCGATCCTACAACAACAGCTACAGTATGCTAGAAAAAGGTTTAAGATATAAAACGTATGAAAAAGCTCAATGATGAACTTTTTCAACCACTGTACTATATGGTATTTCATTACGGATGAATGCAATATTTCATTAATTTGCTTAATTTTTCTACTACTTACTATAACAATAACTAAGTCACCAATTCACCATCAATATTTAAATTTACTTTAAGTCTCAAAAAATGTATTCAGAAATTTTTTTAATAATAATTAAAATAATAAAAAATTTCCACTTCAACAACAATATCTTTGGAAAAATTTTTCATCAGTACTATATCAAGGAAATGCAAAAAAAAGAAAACGAAATAATTAATTTTATTTGATCGAATTGTTTAATTAGATTTTTTTTTTGTGAAATAATAATTGAAAGATAAAAGCCGTCCGTATACGGTATTTTCCGTTCATACTCATTCATATGATTTAGGTTAAATACAGCACATACAACCCCGTGTTAGTAGAAGGATGAATTAGGTCAGTGAAGGACGCTACCCGCAAATTCAATGATGAGTTGAATGCTCCAAATAGTACTGCAAAAATGCTTCTTCGCGAAATCTCTTTCATCGTTCTCTTACTATTTTTATTTAAATTCTCTTATCCAGGTAATTTATTATCAAATTAACCACTCTATTAATTTTAATATTAAATTAATTAATCACATTTTAAGAAAAAATTGGCCAAATTTTTTGATAATTTTTTTTCTTGGCTCATTTGTTATATTGGTAATAATCTTTAATTTATCATTTTATCGCGATCGAAATATACCAATGATCAAATAGATTAAGCAAAAAAATATTACTAAAGTATATGTGTTGAGCCAAATGATTGTATTAACGAGCAAATTAAACGGAAACGTTTTATGTATTATGCATCGAACACTGGTCAATGCTGGACAGTTGAATTGTTAATAATAGCTGCGAATAATTGGAAAATATATGATATTTAATTTCAGAACTGTTAGCTAAGTTATCTACTTAATGACAAAAACGTAACAAAATGTTAGTAAAATAAAATCTTAAAACCTCAAAAATCTAAAATTCAAACTGATATAACTAAAACTTTCATTAATAACAAGAAATATTGATAATGCTACAATTTTCTAACTTTGAATTTCTTTTTTCTTTGAGTTAAATATCTTGGCGGCATACCAGTGCCTGGTCGTTCGGTACCACCATTGCGAGTTTTCGAACTTTATGCCAGGTCATGTGCCAAAAATGGTCGAACTTCAGCAATAATTGAACAGTTAAGCAATGTTAGTCAATTCTACACAATTTTCACTATTAAATTTATTCTGTTTAACTTAACAAATCTTAAAATTTCAGTGATTTTTTCAGAAATTTATCAAGTATGGGCGGAAGTGATTTTTGTCTTTCCCAGTAATATTTTATGTTTAATTATTTAATTAACTTGGCTAGAATCAACAATGATGTAACGATTTTGAAAGTTTTCTTTTTAACTTTTTTCCTTTTTTTCTCTTCTTTTTATAGTTATTACTAAACTTTTTCTTCTTCTGTTTTTATAGTTATTAAAAAAAGTGGATGCAAACGATATTGCAAGCAATTTATACAACTCACTGTACATGGCTGTTGGTGATATTAACATTACGAAATTAATGGGTAAATGGCTTGTGGTAAGTAATATTGATTTGTTACCTTAATATTAAATTTCAATTTTATGATTTCTTTTATTCTCCGTATTGTTTTCGAAAAAAGAGAAAAAATCAGAAAAAAAGTTAATTTAAAAATTTTAATTCCCAGGTTGTTGATACAGTAAGCATTCATCACGAATATTGTCCTGTATTTTATTGTAAGTTCTTACTTTATTTGTTGCTCTATTTTTCTTTAATTCAAATATCGATCGAATTTTTCGGCTAGTTTTTTTGAATTAAATTTTTTATTTTTTTGTTTTTTTTACTGTTTAGTCGAATTGTTGGATAAAACACCTTATACGGCAATATTTACGGTACGACAATATTCGCGAAATACGGAAAAGATTAAAATTTTGGAAGGATATGGAAGAAAAATGGGACCCAGTCCAGCAGAATTACTTATTAACATTGGCTATTCGGCTGATCCTTGTCCATGTAAGATTTTTAAATGCATTCAGTTAGACTTTGAAATAGGTATAGAAATCAAATATGAACATTTAAATGGAGTAACACTGATATGTAAATATTTTTGGTACATGAATGCTATTTCAGCATAAGCATAACTATTCTTAAGTCACTTACTAGTAGGAATATCCTCAAATTCTAATATCCTTAGTACTGCATGCATACTAATTCAATTTTTTTTTTTTTTTTAAAATGTTCAATTTATTACTTGCATAATTTACCAAATTACCCAACTAAAGTTTTTATTATTGCCACCATTTTAAAAGTTATAATTTTTTTTTAAAGATTCAATAGTACGTAGTGGACCAATTAATGACAATGAACAGTATGATTATATCATTTTAACTCAACCGCTCAAATATCCAATCATGGTCCTTGCACGTGACCCAGTTCATTTCGAAATTAAATACAAGGAAGAGGTGAACAGACAACTTTCGATGATCACGCATATTCATAGGATTAAATTAATTCAAATAAGATTGTACGCATAGAAACAAATATTTAAGTATTGAAATATGTTTTTTTTTTTTTTTTTATCAACAATAGTATTAGTAATAGGATTAATTAATTCAAATAATGATTGCAATTTAAATTTGAAATAAAACAAAGATGAGATTTGAAAAAAGAATTTAGTTAAATTAGTTAATTAGCAATGTTTAAAAAAATTGCATGAAGTTATAACTGCTTTTACTTAAGCAAACAAACAAATGTTATTACATTTGTTTTTTTCTAAATTCTATTGTCGATTTTAATTTATTTATAATTAATAAGTTATATAACGAATTAAAACTTTTAGAAATATCATTTGATTTCTGAGCAAATTCCTTTCTTCTAATTTTTTGAAATTTCAGGTCAAAACTTTTTTGCAAAATCAAAATTTCTGGCATTCTGGATTACCACTTAAAAATACCATTCACTTCCTCAATACAACCGATTGTTTTCGAACAAGTCAATACAATATTGGTGATTATCATTAACGTATTATTGCAGTTATAAACTTTCATTATTTAATAAAATAACCATTGTACTTTTAATATTTGTAAATAGCAATGATGTGAAGGAAAAATGAAACTTTTATTAATCTATTGTGACCAGTGGTCAGGTTTCAATTAACAATTTTCAAGCAGTCAAAGTTAAAATCTTAATCTGATACAATACAACAGGGGTACGTAATCAATGGAATCCTATGAGTTGATATTCAAAAAAATAGTGTGATGCATGAATAAGCAATGATAGCAATTGATTGTATCGTCTATCATGAATGTCATTTATCGTGATTGAAAATATCGTTCTGCATAATTAAGAATAGATTAAGTATAGCTGATTGTATGTGTCTTTTTGTAAAAAATGTTCATTGCAAATATTCATTTTAAGTGATAGAATTAATTAAGGAAAAAAAGTAGCAATGTTTCACTTTCACGATTCAAAAAGTACTATTTTGTTGATTTTTACAGTTTTAAGAAATTGAAATGATTTTAGTCTAAGTTATTTTGTTTTGTTTTGCTACCAACTATTAATGAAGTCAAATTTTTATGGTAAACCGAATTCTTTTTCCGGAAATTTTAATAGGAGACTGTACAAAGTAACTATTCGAATAAACGAATTATGCAACATGCAACAAACGTTCCTCCTATGCGCACAGACTACTAATTCGCCGTAAACGTAATGAAACGTCAATCTAACTTAATCTAGTCATTTGAATACTCAAAATCCATTTAGACGCATAAGAAATATAATAAACTTTACATATGTTTTAACTGAGATATTTGAATAGTTTTTGCAAGATGCTTTGGATAGACGAAGGAAAAGTATAACGTATAAATTTTGAAACGACCAAACGATTTATTTGGAAAATAAAATTGAATTGCATCAATCTAAGATTGTAACTTTGATGGTTTAATTAAGAAAAACATTACATCTTCTAAACTGTTCCAGTCATTGTTTGAGAGATGGATAGCTCTGTCGTGAAAAGTTTTGTTAGCTATCAGAAAGAATGTGGAGCACACAACTAACAATTGTAATAAAACGGGTGTGAAATAATACCAATTATTATAATAGAACGACGTGTGGAATATGAAAATATTAACATAAAGAGGCAAAATTCAGAAATGAGGAGGAATGCGAAGGGACGAGATGATAACAAAAATGGTGTTATTAGAATCAAGACGAAGGACAGCGTTAATAGTAGGAGGTGATATATTTTCTGTGGTGAAACTGACAACAACAAGAATTATTACAGCATTACTGTTAGTCGTATCTGTTAATAAACAACAGATATTAGTCGTATCAATTAACAAAAATGAGCTTAAAAAAATGATCTTTCGAAAATAAAATGATAAATCATACTGCGACAGCTTTCCATAAATTTTATGATCGACAATATTGATAGCAAATACCTTGAAACTTTGAAAACAAAATAATGAATTATCATGTTGCTAATTCGGTTTTCCGACAAGTTCTATCAATTACCCAGAACTTTTTTTGAAAAGCAAAATAGCATTGATTAATAATTGTTAATTATGTAACTTGATCGTTTGAATTCCAGATCACTAAATAAATTTCTACTTTTTGCTATCACTTTATCGATAATGTTTACATCAATTACTTTTTCGCTTATCACACATTTCCTACTTGTACGTTATAAAAGATTACAAAAGCAATCATGGAAAAAAAAAAACAAGTTAGATAATTTTGTTCATTTACTTAATTTTGTCACTTTTTTTTCCAAAAGTTGTTATGATATGCGCAATACGAATCATTTGCTTAATAAAAAATGCGCTAATTTTTATCAAACATCATAAAATTGCTAATTTAAATGTAGTTTCGTTTTGAAAATTACTATTACAATTTAAAGTGATTGGTTTTTGTGCAAAACTGTGCCATCATAATCAAATATGCCCGATTCCAAACAGCATAAATATGGCCCTATAAGCAGAAAGGAATAGAGTACAACAGTTATAAAATAGCCTTAGGCAGTATGAAAACTAAAAATTTGATAATGATGGCATTTGTGATTTTAAGCTCTAACATTCAGATAGTTTGTGACAGCGAAATATTCATCATGGAATAACTGAAAACGTTAGTGAAAGCGTGTATATTTCATATTCAAATAATTACTTACCTGATCCTTCTCTTGTTCCACACAATATACGAGTAATAATTACGCTTCATGCATATTACTTTAGAATTGTTGGATTCTAATCGGTGAAATGCTGCTCTGTATAAATCAATTTTATATTGCCATCAGGCATCGAAGAAAAGGAAAAATTTTTTATATGCCCTTACAAATTATTAAAAACAACTTTTTTATTGTACACAAAACGTCTTCCAAAGTTGTCCTGAACAAAATGGGTCATCTAAAGTCACGGATCGATATTTGTCGCAAATATCGCGCGCGTTTTCTACAAAAATCAATTATTCGTAACTATGATACAAATGCAGTAAATCTAAATCAATTCAACATATATTGAAATGAAGAAATACATCGATAATATGATTGTCAAATATAGTTTATTTCGTTTTACGTATAAAGTATTAAAAGTAGCCTTTGTCAGAATGAATGAACGATGAGTGCCAAAATCTTGGCTTTACCTTGGACATATTACAAGAGTGCTATGCAATTATCTTTCTATCTCCAAATCTGCTGCGTTAAAAGAGAACTTACAATCAAGAAGGAGTACAGATCATTTTTGGTTTTTTTTGATTCTCATTCAACAGAAATAAAATTTCCACATTTCTTTTGTTTGGCAACAAATATATGAGTTACATTAACGATTTCCTGCATTTATATCACAGTTACGAATAACTGATTTTTGTGGAAAACGCGCGCGATATTTGCGACAAATATCGATCCGTGACCTTTAGATGATCCATTTTGTGCAAATCAAAGGAATGCAAATCAAAGCAAAATAGTCCGATTTGAATTTATACTTGGCGCAATCAAAGTAAACTTTCGTATTTTTTTGCTACAGTTGAATGATTTATTTGGAATAATTAGACTAATTCAGCTAAACTGTCTGTTTCTTTTCTGTTAATTTTGATATTCAATCTAAGTCCTGCTGCTACTGGTGCATTTTCGGGTTACGAGAAGTATTATGGGTTGAGATAGTGTCAAGTATTGGCACATAGGTATGTTTCATTTTGGATAGTAATTGATTATCCAAAATTAGTTCCTTCAATTGCTCTCATTTTATTTGCTGCATCGTTTTCAGTCATTCCATGATGAATATTTCGCTGTCACAAACTATCTGAATGTTAGAGCTTAAAACTCTTTAGCTTAAAATCACAAATGCCATCATTATCAAATTTTTAGTTTTCATACTGCCTAAGGCTATTTTATAACTGTTGTACTCTATTCCTTTCTGCTTATAGGGCCATATTTATGCTGTTTGGAATCGGGCATATTTGATTATGATGGCACAGTTTTGCACAAAAACCAATCACTTTAAATTGTAATAGTAATTTTCAAAACGAAACTACATTTAAATTAGCAATTTTATGATGTTTGATAAAATTAGCGCATTTTTTATTAAGCAAATGATTCGTATTGCGCATATCATAACAACTTTTGGAAAAAAAAGTGACAAAATTAAGTAAATGAACAAAATTATCTAACTTGTTTTTTTTTTTCCATGATTGCTTTTGTAATCTTTTATAACGTACAAGTAGGAAATGTGTGATAAGCGAAAAAGTAATTGATGTAAACATTATCGATAAAGTGATAGCAAAAAGTAGAAATTTATTTAGTGATCTGGAATTCAAACGATCAAGTTACATAATTAACAATTATTAATCAATGCTATTTTGCTTTTCAAAAAAGTTCTGGGTAATTGATAGAACTTGTCGGAAAACCGAATTAGCAACATGATAATTCATTATTTTGTTTTCAAAGTTTCAAGGTATTTGCTATCAATATTGTCGATCATAAAATTTATGGAAAGCTGTCGCAGTATGATTTATCATTTTATTTTCGAAAGATCATTTTTTAAGCTCATTTTTGTTAATTGATACGACTAATATCTGTTGTTTATTAACAGATACGACTAACAGTAATGCTGTAATAATTCTTGTTGTTGTCAGTTTCACCACAGAAAATATATCACCTCCTACTATTAACGCTGTCCTTCGTCTTGATTCTAATAACACCATTTTTGTTATCATCTCGTCCCTTCGCATTCCTCCTCATTTCTGAATTTTGCCTCTTTATGTTAATATTTTCATATTCCACACGTCGTTCTATTATAATAATTGGTATTATTTCACACCCGCTTTATTACAATTGTTAGCTGTGTGTTCCAGGTCCAGAAACATTCTTTCCGACAGCTAACAAAACTTTTCACGACAGAGCTATCCATCTCTCAAACAAAGATTGCAGCAGTTCAGAAGATGTAATGTTTTTCTTAATTACCTTCGAAACCATCAAAATTACAATCTCAGATTGATACAATTCAATTTTATTTTCAAACAAATTGTTTCTTCGTTTAAAAATTTATATATTTTTTCTTCGTCTATCCAAAGCATCTTGTGAAAACTATTCAAATGTCTCAGTTAAAATATGTTTAAAGCGCTTAAAACATGTTATATTTTTCGAAAAATGCTAAAATGACACGCGCTGATCGAAACACATCCAGCCCGTTTCTGTCCAGTAATTATTAGAAAATCAGCGTTTTTTTTTATTATCAGTTGAACAATCCGGTTCTATTCAAAATTATCAAATTAATCAGTTCATATGATTCATACTTATATTTTTCTGATCCAGTCCCATTGTCGATGTTTTCATCGTTGAAAAGGAACTGGTGAATATTCATTATTACTTTTTGACGAAATGACCTTCACTCCATTTTACTTATTCATTGCTCCCGCTGACAGTGCAACATTATCCACAAATAAATTCCTCCTGATATCAGTCATTG
>JBAMDO010000465.1:0-17018 GCA_037074765.1 Mansonella perstans
AACACTCTGATATGAAAAGGAACAACTCTGATTAAATAACCAATAGGAAATTAAAATTGAAAGCTAAAAGGTCGCATTGGCATATATGTGCAAATCGATTTGAGGTAATTGTAATATGATATTATGTGGAGAAATTTCAGCAATTCTGTTATCACTATGAGAAATAGCTATTGCTGATGAGTGCATTTTCACTGCACTGAAACTTTTCTCAGTCGGTTGGTACGTTTTCGTTACCGTGAAAAGCAGTTGATACGATATTGTTACCGTATAATGGACGAAAGTGAATGATGCCAGCAAATAAAGTTCAGTAAAATTTGAAAATGTTAACGAAAAATATTTTAAAAGCTCAACAATGCAACAATCTCTTGGGACATACACTGTAAATCATAAGGTCAATGCTAACATTTGACCAAAACGCCACAAAGAAAGAAAAAAATGGATAAAAATATGAAAGATCAATGTAAGACGAAGCGGCAATATCCCTTTCGATTCCTTATCATATCATTGTATCTACCATATTTTGCATAATATCAAATAGGAACTTCTCGGATGATCATAAAAGGATCGATCCTTCTAGTATCCTCTCGGATGATTATAATAAGCATCGATCCTTCCATATTCTTTGGATAATCATAACAAGGATCGATCCTTTCAATAGCCCTTTACATCAAAACACGTGTTCGAAGTTCAAAATAATTTGGTCTAAAGAATTGTTGAAATTTGTTATTAAATCACTGAATTTTTGCTATTTAATTCAACAAATGAGGATATATTGAATAATTTTTTATTTCAAATTCTTATTATTCATATACCGTTCTCTTTTGTGCATGTTTTTAGAATATACTGGTAGAGCTAGACTGTAATCGTGTCGTGTCGATAAAGTTGATAGAACCGAAATCTTCTCAGCGACAAAGTTCAACATCAAACCTTTCTAATAGTCCATCACCTCAGAAAGCGATGAAAAACAGTGACGATAGTTTTTCGATGGGTCCTGAATCACAACCTGGATCATCCGGGAGATTTTCTAATGTATGTATGTTATTTGCGTGAGAGGAAATGAGAGAACAGATATCAAATCAATATTTGCAATGTATTGCTTACTGTGTTTCTATTAAAAGTAGGATGTCATGAAGAAAGATAATGATAATATTAAGAGATTAATTGAAATTTTAATTAATAGAATCGAAAATAAAATATTTAAGTTCGAAGTTACAAATAAAAGTTGAAATAAGATAAGAAAGATGAAAAATGTATCATCAAGTTGATTTTATTAATTGAAATTTCAATTCTTTTTATTTTTCCATTATAACATTTTGTTAATATTTCAGCTACCGGTAACTCCAGCAAGACGAAAAAAGCGAAAATTGTCGCACCCAAAGAAAGTAGAACAATCTGTTTGTGTTGAAACAATTACTGATGAAGTGGGTCATGATGAAGTAGCTACTGATGAAACAATCAGTAGTGAGGTAACTTTCACTAAACGAAAGAAAAAACACAATAAATGAAAAGTTTTCAAATTAAATTTGATTGAAAGCTATGAAAGTAGTCAGACTTTTTAGTGAGATTAAATTACTGTAGCGTAGAGATTTGATTGTTAAAATGATGAAGTTGGATTAAATTAATTACTTTTACAAAATCAAAAACTTCACGAAGTAATCGAAGTAGAATAATTTTGAAAAATTAACTTAATTTATGCTGACAGATAATAGTGAAAACTAATTTTTGTTTCTTTCAGGATCCCAACATGTTGTTACGACGTCAAATAAGTTTAAGTGAATTGCTGTTACGACGGGAACCTTTATTTGTCAGCGCGCCACTTCCTCCAGGTTCATTTTATATTATTTTTTTTTGTGTAATTTTAATGTTTGAAATATAGCTAATATAAGGAGAAAAAACATTTTAAGGATTTTTTTCATAACCCTTTACACTTTACAACTTTTTCCTTTTTTATGGCATAGAACTAAATATTTCAACTTCACTCAATTGATTTTTTTTTTCAGATTTTGAGAAATAACTTTAACTAATAATATTTTTCAGTTTTAAACTATTCAACTTGTTACATAATCTTTCTTGTATGATTTTATTGATCAAACTTCATTAATTTGATACTTTAATTTGAACATACTGTTTCGTTTGACCGCCAGTCTTTTTGTCTTTTTCTGCTTTTCACAATGAAAAACTTAAATTTAATCATTTAATCCAATTTGAATGTAGTGTTTTTACACTTTTTCAGTTTGAAGTAGAAATCAATCAACTAAAGTTACTGAAATGGAACGATATTTTTTAGAAATCGATAGGGATCTTGAGCGGCGAATACGTGAAGGTTCTGTGGAACTTCCTGAAGACAGGCTGCAGCTACCATTACAAGAAACCCTGCGCCAACAACTTCAAGAGGGGTCACAACAATCATTAGAGAGGTCACCGCAAACATTTCAGCGGAGGTCTCAACAAATATTGCAAGAGCAAGAAAGGCCACAGCAACAGGAGAGATCACAACAGGGAAATCACACGAATTCATTATAGCAATTATTCCTGGAGAAGGCCATAGCAGCCATTCAATGAAACATGAAATTTAAGTTGAATGATTCTGGCATGATTTGAATGTATTCGTAATTTCTTCTATCTTGTCAATTATTTCTTCATGTATTGCTATTATCAGTATTATTTCTAAATGGTGATATGTGATGTTGAATTTTCAAATCTTCAAATTATCTCTACCTTCGTGTGCATCATTGTATGTGTTTGTATGTGTATTCGTGTCTGTTTGTTTTGAGATGAAGCTGATCAAAACAAAGCAAAACATTTTGCACTTACCTATCAAGTAATACCCATTGTATACCGAATCGATCTTTTTCTGCAGAAATACAACAATAAGCGTCGCATGATCTTCGACCATTCAGTTAAAATCATTTCTTTGATCCATTATTTAAAAATAAAAAATCAAAATGAAAATTTAAAGCACAAAAAAGTATTGAAAAAATTCTGCAAAAAGTAATACTCATTGTAAATGAAATCGTTTTAATTTTTTATATTCTTATATGTTTATATTTTCCGTAATTAAAATTTGTCTTTGAATTAATTTAAATTTATCTTCAGATTAATTAAAATTTTTAAACATATGGAACTCATTTAGTACATTTATAACAATCTAATTATTTTAATATAAAAAAAGCTTTTTAATCTGAAAGCCATGTGCTTAGTGAATTACATATATCCTGAGAAGTTTAAATGCTAAGTATTTTTGAAGTGATACGGGATAAAACCATAAAGGAAAGTACAGAGGATGGATCTGTATGTTTTTAGGCATGATAGAATTAATAAACGCTGAAATTTCTGCTAATGTATTCTTATATGTTAGAAGCTTAAGTTGGTTAATTAACGAACAAAAATATCACCACTGTGTTTAACTAATAGTTTGGAAGCAATAATTGCTAATTGTTGTTGAGAAAAGATAAGCAGATGACTGTCAGTGACAAGATAACATAATCAGAGAAGTCTTTATCATTTGACATTTTCCTTAAACTGAATGGTAAATTTTACAAAAATTCGGTAGCTAATAATAACAATAATAATAGTACTAATAATAATAATGATAGTGACAGAAAAAAGAAGAGAAGCAGTTTGATCGAATATAGTTCCTAACAATTGTTAAATAATTACGGAAATTGTTAATATCTCTTTGACCTTTTACAATGCTTTTGTTCCTTTTAATTTCGTTCTTATTTGGATTGGATTTTTGCGCTACTTTGACATTTCAAAAATTCGATTTCAAATTTGCTCCTGTTTTGTCTATCAACAATTCGAGTCATGAGGTTTCAATGCTGTTCAATTTTAACCACATCCATAAATAATTGACCCTCAAAATATTTTGAATTTTCAGAGCTCTCCGTTTAGATGAATCTTTGAAGTGGATTTACATTTAAGTTGATATCTGAAAATAAATTTTCAATTGATCGCTTTATTATCTTTCTTTTCCCTTCCAAGCTTTTATAAGATAATTTTAGACAATCCCAATTAGTTTATGATTTTTAATTTCTGAAATTGAGAAATAATATTAAAATCCATAAGATCAGTGCTTGAAAAAATCTTAGGAGTAATTCTAGGATCACAATGAGGTCAACGATCTACACAAACGAAATTGTTTGAAATCATTGCTAGACGAGAAAACCTAGAATGTCGTCGATGTCATCATGATCAATGCCGCGCAATGAAGTATGGCAATATTTCTCGGCAACATTACCCCGCTTGTCCCGGTGTCTTCTTCACCAGTCTTTTCAATCATAAAGAGGAAATCGCAGTTGTGCTATTTGGGCAGGATAGGTAAGATGATTGTCATTTTAAGCAATCAGAAAAAACGATTACCTCAAATCGATTTGCACATAAATGCCAATGCGATCTTTTAGCTTTCAATTTTAATTTCCTAATTGGTTATTTAATCAGAGTTGTTACTTTTCATATCAGAGCGTTATCAAGAAGTCAGAATATAATCTAATCAAATTGCAATTTCTGATGTTACCATTCAATCTCGGATAGGTTCAAACTTCATTTTTGCTTAAATGAAAAAAATAATTTCTCAAAATTTTACAAATCAAACACATTAAACCTTCATTTCAAAATCGAACTTATATTTGCCAATTTAGCTTATTTACAATTCTATTATTGATGAAATTGATGTTTGCTGCTCCAAAACTTTTTCATACTATTAAATCAAATTTAGTGTTAAATTTAATCAACAAATTTTAGTAATTTTACTAACACTTTACAAATAATTTGACCCATTGAAAATGAATATAACTTTAGAATCAATCCAAAAAAATCTGATAGTGTTTCAAACTCTCATAAACATCACAAAGGAAATTTTGATTTTTATCTGACAAGATTTGAAATGAATCACTTCATGTGATCTTTTCTGCTTGCAATACTTTTACAGTGTTCATAGTTTGATCTCAAACATGTAGATTGAGGTCATTGAGGTCAATGAATATATCATTTAATATATTTATCCATCTCTTCCAATTGCCGTAATGTTTCATTCTTATAGACAAACAGATAATCTGTGCTTTGCATATGTACGTATCGCTATTTTAATCTTTTAAAAATTTGATTCAAATTTGCTCCTATTTTGTCTATTAGCAAATCGATTCAGATATTTTCCATGCTGTTCGGTTTTGCCGCATCAATAGATAATTGACCTATCAATGAATTTCAGGTTAAAAATTAAAAATTTTAGAATTAGAATCACAATCACGGTTATTCAGCTTTGGATTTGCAATCGATAGGAAAGGTCAAATCAAAGTTTTCGTTTTTCGCGGAAAGGCAATGTTCGGTTCTTCGCTGTTTTCATGTTTTGAAGCATTGCCATTCCGTTGAATTTTCCTATTCTGCATTACCTCCATCCACTGTCTTACCGTTGCTTTGGTCTATAAATCCTTTTCTTTTTTTTTTGACTTTTTCGAACACTTTTTGATATTCTGTCAAATTCCTTTGTTCAATAAACCAAATATAATTTGGACTTGTGAAAAAAAAAAACTTCACAATATTAATTAAGCCAAATTTCATTTAGGGGCACCTATTAATTCGCATAATTAGGTTTGACTTGTGTAGTTTTATCAATGAAATGTTATAATAAAAAAAAGAAAAGCTCATATTATAAAACATAATTTCCGGCTTTAACATTCTTAATTAAAATCAACACCGTGCAAATCATTAATTTTTATGTTATTCTCTATCTTACTACTCCAACTTGTTATTAATTAAACAGAATGATATTATCGGATCGTTTACTCTATTGTTGTCATATTCATCTCATCTTTCACACATCCGTTATAAGAATTATTTTTCATTTATTGTACAACATTCCACACATATATTATATTGATAAAACTACACAAGTCAAACCTAATTATGCGAATTAATAGGTGCCCCTAAATGAAATTTGGCTTAATTAATATTGTGAAGTTTTTTTTTTTCACAAGCCAAATTATATTTGGTTTATTGAACAAAGGAATTTGACAGAATATCAAAAAGTGTTCGAAAAAGTCAAAAAAAAAGAAAAGGATTTGATAGACCAAAGCAACGGTAAGACAGTGGATGGAGGTAATGCAGAATAGGAAAATTCAACGGAATGGCAATGCTTCAAAACATGAAAACAGCGAAGAACCGAACATTGCCTTTCCGCGAAAAACGAAAACTTTAGGACTTCTATGCGAAAATGTCGATGGTAACTACCAATAATTAATTTTTTTACAAGTTCACTTAATTTTTTAAAAAAAAGTTTTGCATGCTGTCAAATTTGGAATTATAAGGAAATATGTGGGTCACGAAATTTATAAGAAACATAATGATAGCGTTACATTTCATTATTGCTAAATAATTGTCCTCAAATAATCTTTTAGTTTCTATAAATGCTTGAAAGATTATGTCTTATTGTTGGACTGTTGGAGATTATGTCTTATTGTTGGACTTACTGTTATGTTTTTTCTTATATAAATATATTTCAGTGATTAATAGAATAGATCTTGCCACTTCTATCAATCAACCTTCCAATATAGCAAGTCAGAATTCATTACCTCATCAATCTTCGTAAGTTTTAAAGATTTTCAACACTTTATTTGCAGTTTCAATATTTCGTTTATTTTGTAAATTTTATAACTAAGAGCTTTTGAAGTTAAAAAAGAAATTGAGGTTTAAAAACGAAGAAAAATCTGCTTCTCATCATAGTTTTGGTATTTCAGGGGATTCTCGTCCAGTTATTCTTCAATAATCGATGTATAATATTGAATTAGAAGTGGAAAAAGTCTACAAAACATCAAGCTTTGTAAATTTTCCTTCAATTATCAATCACTTGTTCCGTCAGAATAATGTTTTCCACTTGAAATCGCTAACTGCATCGTTCCATTTAGAATTAAATACTTTCACATTTATAATTTCCGGAATGCTATCTATAAACAATACTTTTTTCATGCATAAAATAACTGATTGATTGGAAGTGCTGATCTAACTGTATAATATTTTTGTATAGCAACAATATATTCATAATTTATTCAAACAATATTGATTCATATGATGTATTCTTGGATGTTCTATTCCATAATAAGATCAATATTTTGTTTTCTCTTCTATGAATTTATTAATAATTTTCTGATATTTCTTAACTTTCTTTAATATTTTATATTTATTTTACAATCGTATTTATTTAAATAGGGTTCTGTACATCTTCAACGGTGAAGTTCAGTGGTGAAGTGCGTCTCCAATTATTTTTATATTATGTATGTATTTTATTTATTTTTTTGGATTTAAATAAATCTCTAATTTTATTTAATTCTAATTAATTTTCTTTTGCTTCTTGAAGAACTGGTAGACTTTGTGAAAATGATGTGCTGTTTTTTTTTAGAAGTTGTGATTAAATCTGTTTGGATTGTTTAGTTTTTTAGTTTTAGACTAGGCTAGATAGATGTGATTTCTTTGTCATATATTTTACTGCTTTAATTAATTTTGAAAATAGCAAAGTATTGTTTTTCTGTGTACTTTAATTTGTTGTTTATGTGCAGTTTATCAATTCTTCCAATTCTTTTAATATTTTTTTGTTATTTCTTGTATTAGCATTCCTGCTGTTTACTTTACGTGAATTGTTCGTTTCCAGTCTGTGGTCCATGAGAAATAAAAAGTGCTAAAATATGGTGGTCCTCGATGGCAATGTGATGAGGAAAAAAAGGGAAGAAGCTGTTATGCTAAAATTGAAATCCAGTTTTTCCTCGTACTTGTATTTCTGGATTTGTCGATAAATTTGAAATACTTTCTAACAAAGACTATTGTTGGAATTGTGTATCTAACATAGTAATAATTTACATATTCAGTTATTTTGGTAATTAGTGCGACATTAATGTTTTATATTAGTATTACCTTAAGAATGACCACAGATTGAGGAATTAAAGCTAGAGTGATCACTGATTGGGAATATAAGAAACATTTAGATTGATCACTGGAATATTGTTGGATGGTTTTGCTTTGGTCGAGCACCTAAATAAATTTCAAATGGCTCTAATTTTGTTACATTGCAAAGTATTATATAATGAAAACAAGCAACTTAAAATACACAAGTCATGAAAATTTAAAAAAATAGCGAAACAAAAATGAATGTTAAAAGATGAAATTGATTAAAGCAAAATAATTCAGATGGGAAACCTGACAACATCAACGGATAAGTAAATGACAAATCGATTTCAAGACAATATTTAATGAGAGGTAGGTGACAACAAAAGATGAGAAGATTAAGTTCAAATTGAAATAAAAGCATCAGAGAAAAAGTGAAGTGGATAGCCACTTGATATATAGTTCAGTGATACGAACAGAGATGCCTGAATTCATGATGCTGCAATTATGGTGCTCAGTATATTTCCTGTTTCAACTGGAGAAAATTACTTCTCAGAGCAAAAATAAAACAGAGATGTAATATCAAGCAAAATTATCCATTATTTTGTCATATCGTTTATTAATTCATTCTTTTTCATTAATTATCTTCTTAGTTTTAACTATTACTTACAAGATTTCCTGAGGCAACTTCACTTTGCCAAGAAAAGGTATTTCATCATTTTGAGGCTGCAAATACAAAATTTGGATTATCAGGCTATTGTCATAATTTGCATTGTAAGGATATATGAGAGAAGAGAATTTAATTTCAATTGTTTCAAAATTATATTTTGGAATAATTATTATTACTTGTGGAATTTTGTCTTCGAAACAAAATAGCTCTATGTAATTAACATTAAAGCAATTTTGCTATGGAAAACGGTATTAAAATATATGATTTAAATTTAATTCTATAAAAAATTCTTCAATGATGTAAATTAAAAAAGTTTTTCATAAATATTATCATCCGAACTCTAAGGACAAGAATCTATCCTTGATAGTCAAAATTCTAACAAATCAGTTAATTTTGCTAGGGTCCACATTTCACAGTCGGCACGATAACATTTTTCTTGCAATACAATCGTTTTCAAATACATTGAAGCTGATAATATATCTGGCCTTTTTGATCTACTGCAGACTGGACAATTTTCCCCTCTGAGAGTTACACATAGGCTTTGAAAATAATTCATAAAATGTTGGGAATAGATTTTCAAACTACGCAAAACCCAATAATCCCATCACGCACTGTATTTGGTGGATCTGTGACCCAGAAATTTGTGAGCGAAGCAATTGAGGTAATAACTGCTTCGTCTTACTTTCTTTATTTACATTTTCTTCTTCTGTCATAATTCTTTTTTCATTTTTCATCATCGTTCTTTGTTATGCTTATGCTGCAATAACATAGATAATTTTGTCATAAAACAGCAGAATTTATGCAAATTTGTTATCTAATTGAAAAAATGATCGAATTGAAAAGATTATCAAATACTTTAATTAATCAATCACTCAACCTTGTATAGTGCCATCATAAATTTTTACGATCTGAAAATTCATTCCCTGCCTTATCATTGTTAATTGGCCATCATCCTGTAACTTATAAATTGGACAATTTGAGCCAGATTTAAGCTTAATAACATTGTGAAACAAACAGAACACATTGTGATTTGGAGTGATAACCGCAATAATTTCATGATCTCTGTGATCATATCATCTCATAGTAATAGGTTGGGTTTTGCGTAGTTTGAAAATTTACTTCCAAATTTTATCAATTAGTTCTAAAGCTTATGGTGCCACTCGCAATAAATCAAAAGGGCTAGATATACTGTCAGCTTCATCGTATTTGAACCTATTGTAAGCTAAAATATTGTCGAATATTGCCGTGCCGATTTTGAAATGTAGACCTTATCAAAATTAATCTAAATGTTCGACTGATAGGATAATCAGAAATGAGTTATTATGTGATTTCATTTCTGTAAAATTGGCATAATGTTAGTTACACAGAGCTATTTGTTTTGAGAACAAAATTTAAGAGTAATAATTATTTTAAATGATAATCTTGAAATGACTGAAATTATTAAATTCTCTTATATATCGTTGCAGTGAAAATTATGATGATAGCCCTGCTAATCCATTTGCTTGATATTACATTTCTCTTCCATTTTTGCTTTTGAGAAGTTTAATTTTTTCCAATTAAAAGAAAAAATGTCATCAGCGCCAGAATTGAAAACATTACAATTCAGTATCATTGAATTATAGATCAAAATTTCGCTCCTATATCACATCCATATCTGTAACGATTTGATATAATCATAAGGATAATGTTATCGAGTGTGTAGCTCACCTTTTGCTTATTCGCTCAGCACTTTATTAGTAATTTATCGATTTCAACCTCGTTAAAAATTTAATATTGTAAGTGGAACCAATAGCTATGGCTTGATTCATGGATGTATTCAAGCAATACGACTTTTTGTCCTATCTCATATTTTAACATTCGCATTTCTCAATAGAATTGTCAAAGAATGGGCTGAACAGGATATGCGTAAGAGAAGATTGTAAATAATGATGATAAAACTAGATTTCAATTATTCAATTATTTTTGTTGGATGGTTAAAATTTTCGGATAACAAGCTACCATCAATCCCTTTCGGCAATTTAAGAAAAAATAAGTAATTTGACGTGATATTTCATATTTCTCAATGTTTAGAAACAAATCTTTTTTTGCGTTTTTCAAACTTAAAAGTTTTTCCAATACTTTTTTTGTTAAAAAAAAAAATTTTAGGAAAATAAACAGAAATCCTTGCAAAAACTAATGAATTCCAAAATAAGCCAAAGAAATCAAGAAAAGCTAAAATCAGAGGAGTTTTATTATATTCTTGCAGTATATTAACGCTGAGGGAAATGGTTATCTCCTATAATGATTTCTTTCTGAAGATACGCCAAGCTATCATAGAGGCCAGAATAATCAAATATATTGGCGAGAAATATTGATGAAAAACAGATAAAAATGCTTCAAGAAGTTCAGGATTACATGCAACCTTTTTAATTTACTTTTAAATTAAAGGTGTTCCAATTGGAAATCCAATTGGAACATTAGAAGCATTGAATGATCAGATGTAAACTATTTTGCCGGAAGCAGCAATAAAGCACCTTTCAATAAACACCAATGAAGCACCTTACAGGAAGCACCAATGGAAATGAGTGGCATTAACGAATCAGAAGAGTTTGGGCAACAATATTTTCTAATCATTTCTTTTTTCATTGTGTGGCATTTGCAACAGGCAGTTTATATCAGTAAAAAGGGCAAATTTGTTGAACAAGCCGAAGTTTTCTCATTCGGTCACCTCAACCAAGCACCCAGTTCTGTTTCCAGATGCTGTAGTATTCCGACGCTTTACACCCCTCTCTTTGAAATTAACGGCTATTGGAGCAGAGACCATCCCAACCAAAAACTTCCCATCTAATATGGTAATTTTTAATTCTGTCGAAAATTCACTTTCATGACAGGTCTCATAAGCGATAAGTTTGACACAAAATCTAATTTATTTCACAGCTCCAGTTCAGCTTAGCACATATTCGAGAATGGATGCAAGATTAAATGAGAATCAAGAACAAATATATACACGATATATAAAAAACCGCTGATATTTATAGAATCAAAATATTCTTTCGTCGAGTCTTTTACCATTCTTTATGCTTTCATTTTCTTTATCAATACTTCCTATAAATGAAATTGCATTATTTTACAACAATATAAAGTTAAAAAAAAGAAACTTCAAAAGTACGGAAATAAGCAATTGGATGAGAGCTGTAAATGTTACATGTCAAACATGCTTTCAGATTTTAATAGTATGAAACATTTTAACTAAATAAAATCCTTTAATCACCAATTTTATCGGTCCTTTCATACGCACTCGTAAAATACTAATATTCTTTTCATACGTACTCACAAAATACTAATATCTTGGTGCATTTACTAACCTCGCCATTCGGTAACGGTACAATGACTATTTGTGCACTACAGTGATCTCTTACAATTTCTTTCCATGTTTTCCGGTAATTTCGATCCTCTTCTGGATCCACTGTAGTACCATAAAACGAGCTAACAATCTGTGGTAGTGCTGACAACTGAAATATACATATAAGCGTTAAGACTTTTTTCCATTGCTAATTTTTTTCATATCCTTAACAACCACATAATATTTCGACAATTTCAGTACCCTAAACATTTAATCATCAGCTTATGATCTGTAAGTGAGAGTTCTGAAAAAAAATTACAATACAGTGCATAAAAATTTTATATAGCACAATATCAACTACTTCAATAAAAATCACTAGAAATCTTATAAATTCGAAACGACCGAATCTGACCGACATTAATATTATATGAAAGTGGATTTATTCCCAAAAGAAATAGAAATCAATTATATAAAAAAATTCCAACCAAAATTGGATTTGGTAATCGCACTTCCACTAATAATTCTATCACTTGTGCTAGTTTCTGCGATGCGCTTTTTTCCTGAAAAATATAAAACTTAAGAACTTACGATTGGTTCAGTAAAAAATTGCCGAAATAAAAAATCGGTCAAGCGCAGAAAGAAAGTGCTAAAAAATAAGTGCTGCATATTTTGATATCATAATAAAGCATTTGAAAACTAATTCCATATGTATTTCTACAAAAAAACGCTGCGCTTTACCAATTCTATCTAAAATCTTTAAAATTCCTCCATACATATTCTGAAAACAATTCTGCAAAATTCATCAACTCTAAATCCATCTGGATGAAACATTGCAAATATCAGATTTCCAAGCTGATTATTTGCGAACTAAAAGCTATATAAATGATTACCGAACTATGACATCCTAATTCATCAAGCAAAGTTTCCAGCCAACTTTCGTCAGTTTGTGATTCTTTTGACAACTATAAAAAATGTACTGATTATGCTGTTACTTAGCAGATTACAGAAACGAAATTTAAGGATTTACCATGAACAAAGCGAAACTAAGTATAAAAATATAAACAATTGGAAAATAACTCAGATGAAACGATGAATGAAGCCACCATCAAATTGTGTGAATAATTTATACGCTTAACTAGACAAAAAAAAAATATAAGATAACAAATGAACCTGTGCAAACTTTTTTCCAGAAGAATGAGAAGAAAACTGGGTAGATGAAACACCTCTCAACATAGTATGATCGTCAGAATAACCCTGATGCCTAAAAATACAAATTTCCTAAAAATACAAATTTCCCTAAAACGTCCTAGTAGGGTGTACAGACATATCCAAAGGATTAATTAAGACACAACCCGAAGTATAATCTTTTTGTCAAACTTGTATTTAATGAACGTACTGTTGAAATCGATTCGGTTGATAATGTTGCATTTGTTGCACAGATGGTGTCCAATTACTGTCATGAGAATAATCTGTTAATGAGACTGAACTTTTGACTGATATCATTAATTCAATATAAAGCAAAATTTCAAATTTTAAGCAAAACATTACGAAGCTCTCACAGACAGCAGAAGAATAAAACTTATTTACTCACACTAGTGTATTTTGTAGGTTTCACAATTTAAAAAAATCTGTCATTATTCGATTTTTATGAATTTTTCTATGACCACTTTCGATCAACATCTTTCTAGCAACACTTCTACTATTATTACAAATAAAACTTCTCGTCCGAAAAATTGGACTAAAAAATCGAAAAAAAACGTTCAATATCATTAATTTTACAAAATGATTTAATTAGTACTAAACAAATTACACATCAAATTTAAATATTTCCATCTTTAAAACTGCACACCTCCACATAAGATAAAGATTAAATTTAAATCAGGTGATATTGAAAAATTTTCGGCAAAGTCAACTGATTACAAACCACAATTACAATCAAATTAAATTGCAGCCTATGCTGAGCTTCTATAAAATTTAAAATTTCACCATAATGTGTGTTGCGTTGACCAGGGCTTGAATTAGGAACACTATATGAACCATATGGCACTTCATTTAATTCCTACAAAAAGTATTTCAATTTCAAAATGTCCACATAATTTATGCCAGAAAAAATTATCAAAAGTCTGGTCACATTAATTCATCCAATTATTCAAAGCTACGACATATTGAAGGTATACTGGAAGGCATATTTAATTATAATTTGTTCAACCACGCTTGTTTAATTTGATGCAATACCTATGACGACGAATATTCTGTTAAAATGTTTCTCTCTAAAATACAAAACAATAGCAAATATTATCACTAATGAATGATGACAATATCATAATCTTCAAATTAGCTTAGTAAATCCTAAATCAAATGGAAAAAGGAGAAGTAGGAAAAGGAATGTGACCATATTAACGGAATGTGATTAATATGAAATATTAAAAGATATATGCACATACTTGTTTTAAATGGGACGAATGAAAAAAGTGATCGCTCATGATAGATAAATGAATTATAAGTTAAAATAGTTGCAGTGCTGAAATTCATACAAACTATGTATGTAAATTTGGACGTGAAAACTTGAAACATAACGTTCTGCAAAAATTTACAACACGTAATTCGTACGTAACGTTTTGGTTAAATAACACAGCACTCAATACATATTAAAAATTACGTGTTACATGTGCTAAAAGAAATGTGCTAAAAAAATGAAAATTTCAATTGCAAATTTAATCACTGCTATTTTTGCTGCTATTTTTCAAGCCGTTTAAAAAATTTTTTTCGCTTTCAATAATGTAAAAATTTACATATTTTAATCTCTTTAAATCTAAAAAGTAAAAAATTTACATATCTCTTACATATATCTAATTTTTTCTTAACCATACATTCACTAAATTCATTTATTTTAATTCTTTTTTTATTCGAAAAGCTACTAAAAAAAAAATATCTTTGAAAGATAAATCAAATGGGAAGAAAAATTTATGCTTATGTATTTTAGACAAAATGATAATATTTTAATTAACTAATTAATTTATCTAATTTTTTCGATTAAGAAAAATTTCAAAAATTGATTTATTTCTGGTTTCGTACTCCTTTCCCATTTCTTATCCCCATTCCTACTACATATTTAAGCGAAAGATGATAGTGTAATGTTCCACGAAAAAAAAAACATAAAATGCAAATTTAAAAAATCAATAATTCACTGTCCTAACAATATTATCCATAAAACGTGACACCTGTAAAAAAATTGAACGTAAAAAAAAAGCATGCAAATCTCACATTTCCATTCTTTCATTTCATCACGTTTTCATTTCCTTTCTTTCTCTTCCTCTCATTCAATCACATATGTCTAATTCACATAATTCGATCAGACATTTCTGGTAATTTCGAGAAAATGATAAGACCTTCTTTAACCTCTCTCATCCAAAACTCTCCTTCTCTGACCCTAGATTGATTTATTTGATGGGGAAATTTGAGTGAAATTTAAATTTACATTTCTTCATTATTTTTTTCAGTTCAATAATTTTATATAACAATCAATAAATATCAATTAAGGATTATCGTTAGTATTAAAAAAGAAAAATAATAATAATCTTATTTGCTGAATAATTAAAAATGGAATGTTGTAATCATAACATTTTATTAATATTTTTTACCTTTTATAGTTCAAAAACTCATAAATCTCTCTTTCACATTTCATACTAATAGTAAATCAAGCAAACATATTTTATGAAATGACATTTAAAATTTCAACATTACTCTTACATTCTTCTAACATATAATTTTATCATATTTTTTTTTGTTATTAACTCGCTAACAAACTAACAATTTACAGTAATAAATATATCACTTGTAATAAAGTATTTTATATATTTTAGCGTTTTTACCAATTACATTGCATTGAGCTCGAAAATCTTCACTTTTAGGCTGTTGAAGAAGAATTTGATTCTTTTGCCTATTCCTCGTTTAATATTACTTTTAACAGGAGATATATAATTCACCTTACGATTACTTTGAACAAATTGATAATCTCTCGACATTCCCTGATATTCCTCATTATACTGTCTGTTAATAGATGCTGATGATTGAGGAGAACTGTACACCTGAAGTTGCATTAAAATTACATCACATTAGCCTAAAAACATCCAGAAAAAAATTATTTGATCTTCTGTTACGCATAAATTATTAATGTTCATTTTATTCATTGTAGTAATACTGTATTATTGTAGTAAATGACAATTTAATTAGCGCAAATAGATAAGTGCAATAATAGACACATATAGAAAATTGATATATTTTCACACATAGAAAAAGCAATAGAATTTAATTTAAATTATTACTTTTTTAATACTAAATAGAAAACTCATTCAAATATGTTCCCCGCAAAAATGATTCTTCGAGTAAATGATAGGAATTAATCGAAAAGAAAAATTTTAATGATGGAAAAAGATAGACTGTCCGATGTACAAATGATTTTATCTTTCTGTTATTTGAAAAAAAAAAAAAAACAGAGGATGTAATTAACCGGGATTAGTTGTGCAGAATTTTCATTGCTAAAATCGATAGACAATGGTGACTGTGATCGAATAGGCTTTCGAGTTTGAAGATGATTGACTGACTGCTGTAAGGGACGTTCGATAATTGATTGATGTTTTCCTTGTAAAACCTATAAAATCAAACAGCTCCAAGATATGCACGTCTTATTGAGAAATCAAAACCAGTTCTAAAGACAAATGAAATCATGAATGATAAAATTCACGGAAAATTTGCGCATGATCCCATAGTCATCTATACCAAGTACGAGAGTTAAGTCAAGGAAGATGTATGAAAACATGATAAAAATGAAAAAAAAACGAATGAATGAAATACTGATCATCAAAATGACCTCAAAATGACCCATATAGAAAATGATGTACAGATCAAAAAAAAGCGCCTCCATGTGATTTGACATTAAATTTCATTTGATTAATTTTCATCATTATGTAAATCAACAGTCTTTTATTAAGATAAAATGGTACTAACCTTGCTTCCTCCGTTATCCATCAAACCTGCAGACTGTTCCACACTATTAATATCAATCTCTGAGTGACTTAAACGACCTTCAGTTTCATCTACAGCTTGTCCCTTAAAAAAAAAAAAAAAGAAAAATGCAAAACAATACACTAATGA
>JBAMDO010000466.1:0-17027 GCA_037074765.1 Mansonella perstans
TATTTAAGTGAACATGCTGTTTTAAATGAAATTCTCTAGATTCTTTCAAGCATATTCAATCTATTTATACTTGAATGTACTATTTTAAATGATTCATCCGAATAATATTTAACATATATACAAGTGAACGTGCTGTTTTAAATGAAATCCTTTAGATTCTTCCAAGCAATGTTCAGCCTATACATATTTTGGCAAATTGCGTTTCTTGAAATATGGTATATTCTTTTAGTCATTAAACAAGCAAAACGTGGAAAATTAAAATTTCTAGGTTTCATATAAAATTGTAAAAACTGTGGAGTTTTGGAGTATTGCATTTTTTGAAATATGGTATTTTCTTATGGTCATTAAACAAACAAAACAAGCAAAATTAAAAATGTACCACATTTCTGGGATACACCTTAAAAATATTAAATTTTGCAAAATTGCGTTTCTTGAAATATGGTGTATTTTTTTAGCCATTAAAAAAGCAAAACGTGAGTTTTTTCAATTTTTGTATGAAGTAATAAAAATTGAACAGTAATCAGACTTTCAATGGCTGCACTTCTACCGCCGCAAATTACTCGTCTCATGGTTTTGGACGCGTGTTTTAGATGTTTTTAGACAAGGTAAGCTTTGCATTACAATATTGTTGCTCGCTTTTATCAAAAGTCTCTTTGTTGTTCAAGTCAAGTTTATTAATATCAGAGCATTTATAGAAATGTTTTTTTGTTTCTATTTTAATTGCCTTTTAGGACCCGCATCTATTGATAATAACTGATTCGTATCAAGTAATATGTAGTAATCTGATTCTAGTAATACGTGTGATATAAAAAAACTACGATATCACAATATGTACAAAACTCGTGAAGCTTGGTTATTTTTCATTTGGTAGACTTGAAATATTTCGAATTTCATTAGTGTTGTTGCTTCTTTTGATATTTTCTCTTGCATTGGACCACTTTTGCTGTATGTATGACACCATATTCCCAAATTACGCATAAAATTGCATTAAAACTGTAGAGCTGGTCTTATATTGTTGACTCTTCTTACAGATCTCACATCTTACATCTTGTAAGGTCTACAGAAAGATCTGAATCTTACGAAGTGTTTGTTAAAGGGTTTGCATATCTTATACTTTATATTTAATTTTTTCTTGATGCTTCAGTTGATATGTTTTCCACAGAACCATCCATCTTCTCTATAGAATTGGTTGCAAATTTTGAACCATCCATCTTCTCTATAGAATTGGTTGCAAATTTTGCCGAAAAATTTATGGAAACTTTAACATTTAAAGAGGAAGAATGCAGTTGACACACTCTCACATTCTAGAACTGTTGAAGGTAACAAAGCAAATAACATTAGACCGACATTAGTGGAATTATTTATTAAGGGAGAGGAAGAGAAAACTAACGTTTTGAAAGTGCGTTTAAAACTTTTCCTGAAATTTGAAAATTTCATGTTGTTATTATAGCAATGATAGGTTTGCTAAGTTTATCGGCCTATCGTGAGCTTTCTGAAAGTGTTAAATAATTTGGTTTGAAATCCATTAAAGAAATTTCCCCATTTAAATTTCTCTATAGATGAACTTTATGAAAGAGCAGTTCTTTTTCTTTTCTTATACAATTCTGAATTGGCATGTTTTGCATAATCAGGATGTAAAGATTAATTAACCTCTCGATCCAAAATATATTTTTTGATTTTATATTCAATAAATAACAAAATTTTAAATAGTCAAATGCCTTCTTGAGCTATTCTATAAAAAATAATTCTAGGATAAAAACTAATATTACATTAACTTTGTGACATGTTAACAATTCAGAGATTAAGTAATCTTAAATGCAAAAGTGCGGGATCTAAATCACCATTCTTCGATAGCGATTTAAATTTTCTTTTTTCTATTTCTTGTTTAATTCAAAAAAATAAAGAATTGATGATTTCGGACTAGTTGTTTTCCTCTGGCATGATGCAAAATTGAACAAGAAGATATACATCTTAAGAACGAAGAGAAGATTGAAGCTTGATTTAAGTGTATCATTTAAGTATGCAGCAAGGTAGTATTTGTATTGCTAGCAGTTTCAGCGCATTAAAAATCATTTAATATTTCGATATTTTACATCTAATATTTCGATAATTTATTTCAACTCGAAACTTTCTATAAAAGTTATATGTCTCACAGTATATTTCTTTATATGTGGATATCGTAACAGTTAAACATTAGCTCATGGCGAAATATCCGCTTTTAAATCAATATTGTGTTTGAAATTTAAAATTTCGAGTCACAAACCACAAATTTACGGTTGCGTGAATAAATATTATATACGAATAAGAAATTTTATCGATTTATTAAAATTCAATAAGCTTTGGCTATAAATTTTGCAAAATCTATAATAGAGCTACATTTATGTAGTTGTAACTCTGCGCGGTGGTCAATTATTGATATATTTTCTAAGCTATATAATGGTCGAAGTTAATCCTAACCCGGAAAAAGGTCTGGACGGCTAGTTTATCGTGATATCTTTGGACTGCATACATAGTATACATAGTTGGAACCCTAAATTAAACTTTGAAAGCGAATATAATTTCAAGTTCTCTTAAAAACACTTTAGGATATAATGAAAATAATTTATTTGCATCCCGGAGATGTGCTTGGTGATTGGACAGTTTTGGACAAAATTGGCGAAGGTGGATTTGGCGCTGTTTACTCGGTAAATTATCTTAATATAATAATAATTAACCCATATTATTTGTAATGATAAATAGCTATGGAAATAATTATGACAATTGCCTAGACCTTCAAACCTCTTTAACGCTGCTACAAAAAATTACAGGTAAAAGATAGCAAAGGAAATAAGCATGCCATGAAAACTGAAAACGTTAATGCGACCGCTAAAGTAAATGTACTTTATGTCATATCTTGCACAGTTGATAGTTTAGATAAATTTTAAACAAAGCAATGAAAACGATGATCTTCAAGAAGTTTGAATTTGTTTCTGCGCAATCCGATAGCAAACTGCAAAAAATTAAATGCACAGTAAATACAATTAAATAGTACTGCTAAATTCAAACGCCATTCTTAACAGAAAATTATGATTTATAAAGGATTTAGTCCGTGCATGTAGGAAAAATATAGATGTTGGAAGTGTAATATTAAAAAAGTATCTGTGTATAATGTAAAAGTATAATGTAAAAAAAGTATCCGTGCATATAGGTGTTGAAAGCAGAATATTATGTTCTGACAGAAGTGAAGAAAGCAAAGGCGACACATTTCTGTGATATTTTGGACAGCGGCTTGGTTGGCGATAATAAATACATAGTGATGACATTAGTCGGACCATCTCTCACGGTCATTATCATGCATTTTCATTTCTTCATTTACTAAATGTTTCCATCTAAAAAAGTGGACATATAACAGGACGGAAATAATACGAAATTTTAGCAAAATTGAAAACAGAAACTCGAGTCTTTTTAGCCAATTTTAAGAATAAAACTTTAGGATTTGAGGAAACATGATCCGACGCAAAAAATACAGAAATTCACCATGGGTTGTGCACTTTCAGTAGGTATGAAATGTTTGGAAGCAATTGAAGAACTTCATAACATTGGGTATGTTCTGATATCGTGAAAGATTTAAAGGCTTCTAAATGCTTAGACCTTACAAACAAGATTATTTCAAGAGAACGTCCATCATCATTTCGCATTAAGGTATTTGCATCGTGATATCAAACCTGGTAACTTTGCAATTGGTCGTAAAAACCTACGCCAAATTTATTTACTCGACTTTGGTATGTATCGTAAATATCTTAATAGTCAATCATGTATACGTTACCCACGACGATCTGCTGGCTTCCGAGGCACTCTCAGGTAGTGATCTCTGGATCTCTTTAAGGTATTAATTTAAAGAAGACTCTTTTAGGAGATACAAAATTCGAAAAGTTGCTTTTCCAAGCAGCTCATAAATTAAGCTCATAGCTATGTTCGTATTTACTGACACTTTTCAACCCGTCTGTAATTGTTGCAATTATGATTCAGGCTATTCATTGCAGATATGCGTCAATAAGCAGTCATATATCGCGTGAGCAGTGTAGAAAGGATGACCTGGAAAGTTGGTTGTATCAGCAAGTGCACCTTTTCTTCTCTCTCTAAAATAAAATTTTAAATTAACGCTAAATTAAATGATTATTGATTGGACGCATAATTGACATCTTATTAGCCAGTAAAAGATGATAAAATACCAATGATAAATATTTTTTCCTTCGTATGAGAATATTTTCAGTTGATGTCTCTCAGGAAAAAAACTAGGCGGTATATTCAACTGAAGCTCTATTCGTTTAGAGTAACCACTAATTTTAATCCTTTTCCAGCTATGAAATAATAAATAATGATGTCTTTATTGCAATTCCTACATATCATTATTATTATGATGAATTTCCTGGTGGAACTAACAATGGGCTATTTACCGTGGAAAAGTATGCAAGACAAGGATGAAGTGGGTCGATGTAAACAACTCTGTCGCAAGGATGAATATATCAAAGAATTGTTTGGTGGCTGTCCAAGAGAATATATTACGATTATGAGACTTATTGATTCCATTAGGTTACATTTGTCTTTCAAAGATATACAGTATAGCAACAGCAACACTTCGCATAAATCGGCGTAAAATCTATGATTTGCAATCATAAATTAAATCTATGATTTGCAATCTCTGCACTAATTGCTGCAGTTTTTTACAATTGTAATTTTTTAGATATTACTCAAAACCAGAATATAGTAAGATAGCAGATTTATTGCGTGATGCATTGCGAAACAACAATGTACCGGAATATCCCTATGACTGGGAAAAGTATCTCCAACCAATGAATACATCAAAGAAGCCAAAGTGAAAGCTTTATAAGCATTTAACAGCAACATAATGCCAAAGCTCTTTAAGAAAATGGGAATAATATATCTCACTATTTTCACAGAAAATGAAATCCAGATGATCCTGCGATCTGCATAGCATACTGCTAAAGTTATTGAAAACTATCGCATTTTACAATAATTATTTTGAATTAACTGAAAAAGAAACAGTGAACTATATAAAACTATTCTTGACTTTTATCAACATTGAATAATTAATATTGAATATTAAAACTTTTTTTGATAAATATAACTCTTTATCTTCTATGGTTACAATTAATGGTAGCATCACTCATTACTATCCATTCGCACAACTATATTAATGACATTAGCTCTCTCTGCAATGATAGCCAATGCAATTGATGCATACTGTTATCTTCACGTTCATATCGATATTTCCGTATTAAACTGTTTATATCGTGTATAAGTATGCTTGTGATTAATGTATGATAGTCAAATCAATCAATCGATTGCAGGCTTCCGCTCACTACCTTTTTCATCTCCTTTAATGCTTTTAATAAGTGAAAAAAGAATTAAACAATCTTCAAAATTTTTAAAGTTTTTTTCAAACAGTCTGTCGAACACAGAGGAAAGACAGAAAAATAAACTCATGCAATCATAGAATAGAAACCGCGGTCGGAAGGAGTTGACAATATCAGCCACGCTATCAATACCGATAAATAATATCACACAAAGAAGGACGAAAAAATGCATCTTTATGGTCAAGTTAAGCCGATTTCTGAGTTAGATTTTTTCACGTATTATTTATTACTCATTTATAATACAAACCTCGACATTATTACAACTTTTTTAAATTTTCGAAGTTTCTCTGCAGAAGTTCATCCTTCAACCGCTTTTCTGATTTGATTTAGATTCAAAATTTAGATTTGATTCGGACTCAAAATTTAGTTTTTTGACGTAATACTTATTGATTTTTGTGATATTAAGAACTATAATTTATTCATGGATGTATTTCAGTCGCTTAAATATTTAATATGATCCTGTTGCTGGAAGAGAAAGAGAATAGGCATCTGAAATAATCCACAATTTTGTCATTCTTCTTCATTTAATAAAATTGCAAATAATTTTCTCATGAGTCTCTATGTTGTTTGAGGCTGTTATACACAATGCCGATGTTTTATCGCATTTTTCTGTCACATCAGTCCTTCTTCTCATCCGATAGGGCTTGTTACTCAATTCTTCGAGTAGGAGACCACAAATTTATAAATTTATGACTTTGATTTTTATTCTACCCTTTATTAGTTATTTTTTTAAGAACACTTTTTGTAACACAGGCCGTTTGGTCTCATAAGATATTTCATATATTATAATGAATATCACAGTTGCTTAGAATTTAGTAGTCTTGTGTCACTTCGGCAAACATCTGCACTTTTTTGATAAAATTATATCTCCCGTCAGATTCTCTTCATGTTTTTCAAATTAGTTTTTTCAGGCAAATGATCGTATGATTTTGGAAGACAAAGCAACTAGTATTTTATCCGCAAAGCTTTCACAACCTCATGTCGTGAAATTCTTGCGAGAGGTCGACGTCTGCCAATATTTTTCCAGCGGGTTTGTCAGGGAACGTTGTATTGAGTTGAATTGATCGTGTTGCGGAAATACCTCGAGCTCGGATAATAAAACCTTTATTAGAACGTACTGACGAATCACTGAGTATGAGATTGTACAATGTACGAAAAGATGCAGTTTGTGGATCGAGTGTCTATATATAGTCGTAGAAGAGGCGGGATTAAAGCTTAATACAAAGATCATAACGTTAAAGTGATAAAGAGGGGATTAATTATGGTTGAGAATACATGATTTACAACAGCAGCGTCTTCAAAATGATACCAAAATACTTGTAAGAATAAACAAAGATGTTATTGGTTGAAAGATTGACGTTTACACTGCGTGAAGAGGGGAATTAATTGCTTAAGACAATGGCCCTTTATATGGTAGTACAGCGCCGTAGTTGCTGCTTTGTTAGCTTACTATAGGAGAGAAGTTTGAAAGTATACAATACAAACCTTTGTTGTAGATAGATATCTTAAGCTGTTGCTATAAAAAGGATGTGAATTTACGTATCAACAAAGAACATGGAAATAAATCTAAAAATGTAACTTTATTAAATACCTTACAATGTTATTAAAATTTATTTACAATTTAATTTATTGAGTTATTGGAAGTTTCGCATTATGAAATTCGCGGCACCTTAATCTTAAAAATTTTCTTCAGGAAATCACGAAAAATATGTACGAAAGAAAAAAAAAGTATGTACGAAAGAAAAGTATGTACGAAAGTAAAATGAAAAGCAAAGAACAGCACATTCCTCTACACCACAATATTTCATTCATCTTTTGATTATAACAAAAAACTAAATGACGTTGGGAAAGAAGAATATGACTGTACAAAAAAATATAAATAATCGATAAGAAATGAAATATACTGAAGTTATAACGGCCATATCATCTGTTATTAATTTTAACATTTTGCCGAATTATGGTGAATCCTAAAACGTATGCTTATTTCAAGCTAATATCGATAAACTTGAAAACTTATCTCAAGATTGAAATAATTAATACAGAGCATAAAATAAATAAATGGCAGGGATGACATTATTTGGATTTTGAAATTGCAGGAGTAGATAATGAACGATTGATAATAATATTGATGTAAGCAAGGAACAGCTAATTGAAGCAAAAGGCAATGAGGTAATCTTAATTGGGAGATG
Organism: Mansonella perstans; assembly: GCA_037074765.1. Taxonomy (NCBI): domain Eukaryota; kingdom Metazoa; phylum Nematoda; class Chromadorea; order Rhabditida; family Onchocercidae; genus Mansonella; species Mansonella perstans. Next base: position 7,607 of record JBAMDO010000466.1, read on the forward strand.
ATGTTTATGAAAAGATTGGAAATGCAATTAATATAAATTACGGCGAATTCGGAAATTTACTGCAAAATGCCATGACAGCTCATTTATTCTGCACTCTAATTTGACATGAAAAATCAATTAATATTTCAATCAAATTGGTACTTCTCTGATCATTAAGTTTGCTGGCAAAAATTCATGCGTATTATGTTAACAAAAATAAGATAAATAGTGATAGAGTTATTAGTACTTCAGAAATACAAACAAGAAGATAATGATCTTTACACTACCTAATTTCCTACAAGAGGGAGAAAAATGCCATGAAAAAATTAAATCTATAAAAAATAAAAAATTAATTAAATTTGCAATAATACTATTTGAGAAAGCATTTATATATAAGCGTTGAAATAAAATCTTTAAATTCGCTGGCAAAATGAAAATTACAAATCGTTGTTTCCTTTGAAGGTTTAATTTTCACTGTTATGTTAAAACAGCATAATTAAGATTCCTAAGATGTGCTCAATTTTTCATCATACGTGGGGAAGACCGATAGTCTGAAATCATAGTTCTTTATTTTTTTGAATTGAAAAGTAAACTCTTTAATTTTTTTTTTTGAATTAAAAATGAAATAGAAATAAGAAGATCTAAATTACCATCGAAGAATCTTGCACTTCAGCATTTAAGATTACTTAATCTCTGAACTGTTAACATGTCACAAAGTTAATGTGATATCCAGAGAAATTTAAATGAAGAAGTTTCCTTAATGAATTTCAAGCTAACCATTTTACCCTTTCAAAAAGCTCATGTTAGACCGATAAACTTAGGAAATTACTTTCAAATTCCTTGAACAGAATCATTAAAATTAATTATAAAATAAGAAAGAGAAATATTTTCTCTGTACTAATATTGATGATCCTTTTTTGTTAGTTCCCACTGACACATGAAAGGTGAAAAGAAAAACAAATTCGGTTACTATTCCCTAAAATATTACTAACTGCAAACAAACAATTATATAAATACCACCAGTGACAAACAAAGAACATCTCATCTCATTCATTCATTTAAAAAAAAAAAAAAGTGGGAAAAATAGAAAAAAAGCGGCGAGCAACGAAAGTTTAAATATTTTCAAATGTATTAAAACAGAAAATTTTTCATTTCACACATTACTAGGAAAAGACAGTGATGATTCTTGTGATGATCATAGCACAATGAATAAATAGCAGATATTCACAATTAATACATTAATTAATAAGAAGTTTTTTTAAGTAAAAGATAGTACAACATTGAGAGAAATAATATTCGATTTGTGGTTTGCCTTTTTGTTCATTAATCGAAGTCAAACGAGTACTAAACAAGTGTAGGGCTTGTAAACGGTGGACGACCAAGCCATTCAAGCTTCCGGAAATGCCAAGCCTCCCAGAAGAACGGGTCATTCGGTCTAGAACCTTTGCACATGTAGGTCTAGACTACTTCGGTCTCCTCTTTGTTAAAACTGAGAGTGGAAATACCAAACGATGGGTAGCTTTGTTTACGTGTTTCACTACCAGAGCTGTCCATTTGGAATTAGCTGACAACCTATCAGCCGAATGTTTTCTGGACATCTTTAGAAGATTTATTTTGCGACGAGGTTGTCCAGAATCTGTCTTGAGTGACAACGCAAGTCAATTCCAGCTAGTCTTCAAAACAATGAAGGAGCAGGACTTCAAGCTAACAAACTTCCTTGCGAAAAAAGGGATGGTTTGGGAAAATATTATACCAAAGGCTCCTTGTGTCGCGAAATTCATAACGCGAAATTCCCAATAGGGTTTAAATCTGATTGTATTAACGGCTTTTATGAGCCACCTAATTAATTTCGTAATGTTTAATCTCTTTGTTCCAATTATAAGCTGTCAAACTCCTTCCTACCATAAACTAACAAAGAAGCAGCTGCAATTAACAACTTATTAACCACAACCATTCTGTAACTGTGTCCTTTGTTTGATGCTTATGCTTACATGCAATATATTGTACCTCTCAACCAAGCTTATCTGTACAAAGGATTTCATTTTTTATATCTTTAGTTTCTTATAACTCAACTCACTAATACAAGTTTCCTCCGCCTACAATACTCAGTATATAAACTCTCAATCATCCCAAAAGGATCATTTTTGGGATTTTTTCACATCCACGGCTACTGGTTCTATTCTCCTCATCATTACCGATTTATTATATGTTAATGTTACCATTAATTGCGCGTTCTACATAATTGTTACATTAATCTCTCGTTATCCAATTATTCTAATAAAAGGTTTAATTACCCAAGTTTGAGGTGTTTCCGCAACTCAACCTAACACAACAAATCGTGATCAAATTTATTAAAGAATATTGGCTAAGAGTTGACCTCTCACAAAAAATTCACGACAATATTATTTGGTGCCCGAGGTGAGGTAACGATGTCAAGTAACATGACAGCCAGTATACAACCAGCAAAAAAAAGGTTGGTTTTTCTTCTTCAAGAAATAAAGTCCCTGAAGTTTGAATCTCCGGATCCAAACGCATCAGTAGAACAACAGGGAAACGTTTATGAAACGAGGATAGAGGTTCTCGAGGATAAGATAGATAGAATACAGTTATGCGTTGATTCACTCGAAAAAGCAAACGACAAGTGGTTCAACCACCTTCAAACAATCCCCGCAACGAAAAGAAAGGAAGAAGAAAAAACTTATGAGGCAGTAACGGAAGGCGAAAACGGATTATTCCAATTAATACATGAGGCAAGGAAGCGCTAATAACGCTGACAAGAGACAAGAAGAAAGCCGAACAAAAATTGGAACAGCTATTAATGGGAATAAAGGCAAAGAGTGAGAAACAGGAGAAATTAATTTCTCCCTCAAACCTTTCTGTCAATCTTCCTCAATTATCCTTACCTACCTTCAATGGTGACCCGAGACAATGGCGACAATTTTGGAGCAGTTTCAATGCAGCAATCCATTCACAAACAATTCCGGAAATCCAAAAACTAAATTACTTGTATTCGTGTCTGAAGGGTAATGCTCTACAGGCTGTATCAGGATACGATATAGCACCGGAAAACTATAAAGTAATCATGCAACTACTCAAAGAAAATTATGGTGACCCTTCAACAATATCGGCACTACTGTATCACGAACTCCAGTCTATCAAAAGAGATGAAAAGGATTGGATTACAATCGTCAAGAATATTGAAAGAGTGTTGCGCCAACTGGAAGCTTCAGGAGAAAACCTGGAGCATTCAAATATTGAAATTACAATAGAAAGCAAGCTGCCATCTTGCATTCTGGAGAAAGTATATACTCAAAAAACATTAGATATGCCTTGGTCAGTTAGGAAATTAAGAGATTTCTTGTTAAAGACGGCTAAAGTGAATCAACAAGTAAAAGAAGTCACAGTTCATTCACCCGTGCTGACAATAAACTTACAATTATCAAATCCGAACAAAAGCGAAGATACGACTCGGGAGGAACTTCAGCATTATCAACAATACGAACTAACCAAAACTCGCCACAACGTACAATAATTAAAAAGAGACCGTGCATATTTTGCACTGGAGACCACTGGGATAGCGATTGCGACGTCTATCCTACTGCTAAAGTCGAATAAATCGCCTCAAGATACTGAAGAAATGTATAATTTGTTTTAAAGACAATCATATGGGAGAAGGATGTAAAGTGAAAAAACAATGCTTCTACTGCAAAGCTTCGCATAACAGTGCGGTGTGTGAAAAAAGAAGCATATCTACTTCACAAGAAAGAGTAAATTCAGAAGGAAAGGAGTGTTCGACAACACTCTACAGTTCAACATATACGACTCGAAACAATACAACAAGAGAAACTTTACTTTTATGTAAAGAGATAGATGTCTACAATCCGTCGCAACCCCAAAGACAACAAAAAGCCTTAGCATTATTTGATATAGGCTCACAACTGTCCTTTATCTCCAAGAAATTATCTCATCAATTGAGACTAACTGAGTCAGAAAAACAAACTATGAAGATAGCTCCTTTTGGTACGAGGAAACCAATGGAGTGTCCCACTTCTCACACGGAATTGAAGGTACGAACTGAAGACAACGAAGTTATATCGTTGTGCGCTAATGTAGTCGAATACTTAACAAACGAACTACAGGTGGTTGAGATAACAAAGGAATTTCAATTCGATGATTTAAATAACCATTGGGGAAAGCCCGACATACTCATTGGAGCGGACTATTTCTTCAAGTTTATAAATCTACAAGATCTCAAAGAGTTAAAATCAGGACATATATTAGTCCAATCTAAAGTTGGCCCTATGATTGTTGGAAGTGGTGATATTAACAAACTTTGGAAGAATAACAGTTATCCCACAGGGATAATATGCTCAGCTAATGCAACCCTCAATTCAGAATTAGAAAAATTCTGGAAATTAGAAATGATCGGCATTCAAGAATCCCCCACAGTAGATGATGATCATCAAGCTATAAAACATTTTGAACAAACCATCGTTATGATGGATGGAAGATATCAAGTACGTTGGCCGTGGAAAAGCTCCACACAAAGACTAAGCAACAATTATGGTTTATGTCTAGGACGCTTAAAGCATCTAGTCAAACGCCTCCAAACTCAATCGCTTCTTCAGTTATACGACAAGACAATCAAAGATCAAATACAAACTGGAATAATCGAAGAAGTACCTCCGAACGATGAGGTTGGTATCATACATTATCTACCGCATCACGAGGTTCTAACCCCTGGGAAAAACACAACCAAATTAAGAATCGTCTACGACGCGTCAGCACGACACAAAGGATTTAAAAGCCTCAACGACATCTTGTATCGAGGCCCAGTACTGCTACCAGATTTAGTTGGTATATTACTCCGTTTTCGAACAATGAGGATAGTGATAACTGCTGATGTCGAAAAGGCATTCTTACAAATAGGGCTACAAGAAGAAGAAAGGAATTGTACACGATTTCTTTGGTTAAATAAGATAAAAGAAGAAGTCTGCGACGAGAATATAAAAAGTTACCGCTTCAAGAGAGTTCCGTTTGGAGTGATATCATCCCCTTTCTTGTTAGCAGCGACTCTTAACTACCATCTAGAAAATTATGGTAGTGAATTAGCTGGAGAAATCAGAAAGAATCTATACGTGGACAATATCACTATATCGGCAGAGAATACTGAAGAGGCATTGTACAAGTATGAAAAAATGAAGATAATTTTTGAGGAAGCCTCAATGAATGTGAGGGAATTTCTTTCAAATGAAAAGGATTTCAACGAACGAATATCTTATTCCGACTTAAGCCAAACTAACAAAGAAAATTTTCTTGGACTTAACTGGAACCATGAAAGGGATCATATAGATGTTATATTAAAACCATGGCGAGGAAAGGATTTAACAAAAAGGACCATTTTACAATTCATCGCCTCTCAATATGATCCTCTGGGCTTTTTAGTCCCGGTAATGATCAGATTCAAATTGTTTATTCAATACCTATGGCGAGAAAATATTCCATGGGATCAATCCTTAAATGAAACAGATAAACAAAAATGGAATCTGCTCGTTACTGAATGGCCAACAAATGTAATAGGACTACCAAGATTTGTGATGGAATTCTCAGTACCAACAGAATTTCACATATTCACGGATGCGTCCAAAGTTGCTTATTCCGCAGCTGTTTATGTACGAAAAGTTTTACCCGGAAACCCTGTAAGATCATTCTTGATCTTTGCTAAATCTCGAATTGCTCCAATCAAAGGTATATCGATACCCAAACTTGAGTTATTATCTGTATTGATTGGAGTAAGAGCAGGCCAGTTCGTATTAAAGCAGCTACAAAAGGAAGATTATCCCGTTACTTTATGGTCAGATTCAAAATGTGCTCTCTTCTGGATTACAAATTATACGAAATTGCTTCCACGATTTGTGCAAAATCGAGTGGAAGAGATTCGAAAATCCAGATTCAACTTAAGATATGTCCCTAGCTTGGACAATCCAGCTGATATAGCTACAAGAGGAATTTCACCAATCAAACTTCGCAATAATGAGCTATGGTGGAATGGTCCGCAATGGTTGAATGGACCCGAATCGAAATGGCCTAATTGTAAGTTCGTTTATGAAGCTGATGATGAATTCGAACAAGCAATTATAGCAAAAATATCAACGGTTCCACACCCAACTGAGGAGAAGGCGATAACTCAATTTATTGATGTACACCGCTTTAGTAAATGGACGAAATTAGTACGAGCTGTAGTATGGGCTCTTCGATTCATTAAACAAACTCATCGAAGAGAATTACCTTGGCTCAAATTATTATCTATCAAAGGAATCAATATAACTCAAAACGATTATCAAATAGCAACCAGATTGCTGATCCGACAAGCGCAATCAGCGCATCTAACAGATAAAGAGAAGAAAAAATGGAATTTACTTCAACACAAACCTAATGACTTATGGAGATCAGGTAGCCGCCTAGAATATTCAGAGTTAGATGAGGACAGCAAATATCCTATCTACCTACCAAAGGATCACTACGTGACTAAGCTTATCATCATGCAGCAACATGAGGCGCTACATCATGCCGGAATCTCACATACATTGTCTGAATTAAGACGTAAATTTTGGATACCAAAGGGAAGAGCCGCAATCAAACGTCTACTATCTACGTGTACGACATGTAAACGGTGGAAGGCCAAACCATTCAAACTACCGTCAATGCCAAATTTGCCTGAAAGTCGAGTAAAAAGATCTAGACCATTCGAACAAGTAGGTCTAGATTACTTGGGACCAATCCTAGTCAAATCGACAACCGATAGAGTAAAGAGATGGATCGCTCTCTTCACATGTTTTACAACGAGAGCTGTGCATCTGGAATTAGCCGAGGATTTATCAGCCGAAATCTTCCTACATGTCCTAAGAAGATTTGTTGCACGACGAGGATATCCAAAGTTAGTCTTAAGTGACAACGCGAATCAATTTCAACTCGTCTTCAAGACAATCATGGAGGAAAGCTCCAACTTCCTAGCAGAACAAGGTATTTGTTGGAAAAATACTATACCAAAAGCACCTTGGGGTGGTGGAGTATACGAACGAATCATTGGACTCACAAAACAAGCTTTAAGACGGGCTGTTGGAAGAAAACTTCTAAAGGAAGGAGAACTAATAACGTTAATGGTAGAAATAGAAGGAATACTTAATACCCGTCCATTGACTTACGTTGGCTTCGATGACTACAGAGTCATCCGCCCAATTGACTTTATTTCACCTAAGTCTTCACTAGAAATACCAATCAAATTTGATAATGGGGAAGAAGAATATACTCCTTATCCATTAAAAACAAAGGATAAACTTATTAAATATTGGACCAATACTCTTAACACATTAGATGTTTTTTGGAAACTGTGGAAAGACGAATACCTTATGAGTCTAAGAGAACGTACACAAAAAGAATTAGTTTCTCCCCGACAGACCGAAAAACGAAGACCACGTGAGAATGAAATTGTTTTATTAATGGAACCCGAAGTACCTCGCGGTATATGGAAATTAGCAAAAATAATTAGCATAAAAAGAGGATGTGATGGAAGTATAAGGAGCGCCACAATCCAATTACCTAATGGGAAGCAACTTAATCGCTCTATTAATATGCTATGCCCCATGGAAATAGAAGCATCCAACGAGATGGAAGAAAAATTACAAGAAAGCGAAGACCAGGAACCAATTGCGCGACGAACAAGAAGTGCCACAAGAAATTGGGCAATACAAGCAACAGCCGTACCAAACAATGGGATGTGTTAAAAGATCAACAACAACAACAAAGAGCGATAAAGGAATTATAACCATCACTACCCTCAATCCCCACTCTAGCTTCTTCTCTCTCCTCCCTTTGGGAGTGTCGCGAAATTCATAACGCGAAATTCCCAATAGGGTTTAAATCTGATTCTATTAACGGCTTTTATGAGCCACCTAAGTAATTTCGTAACGTTTAATCTCTTTGTTCAATTGTAAGCTGTTAAACTCCTTCCTACCATAAACTAACAAAGAAGAAGCTGCAATTAACAACTTATTAACCACAACCATTCTGTAACTGTGTCGAAATCCTTTGTTTGATGCTTATGCTTACATGCAATATATTGTACCGTCTCAACCAAGCTTATCTGACAAAGGATTTCATTTTTTATAATCTTTAGTTTCTTATAACTCAACTCACTAATACAAGTTTCCTCCGCCTACAATACTCAGTATATAAACTCTCAATCATCCCAAAAGGATCATTTTTGGGATTTTTTCACATCCACGGCTACTGGTTCTATTCTCCTCATCATTACCGATTTATTATATGTTAATCTTACCATTAATTGCGCGTTCTACATAATTGTTACATTAATCTCTCGTTATCCAATTATTCTAATAAAAGGTTTAATTACCCAAGTTTGAGGTGTTTCCGCAACTCAACCTAACACAACAAATCGTGATCAAATTTATTGAAGAATATTGGCTAAGAGTTGACCTCTCACAAAAAATTCACGACACCTTGGAGCGGAGGAGTTTATGAAAGGCTCATTGGCTTGACGAAGAAAGCTATGAAGAGAGCTATCGGCAGAAGACTATTATGGGAGAGAGAACTAATAACTCTAATAATAGAAGTCGAGGGAATACTCAATACTCGACCACTAACTTACGTAAATTGCGATGATTATGCAATTATACGTCCAATTGATTTCATCTCCCCCAATGCCTCTCTGGTTACACCACTCGCTAACACCGCAGACCAAGAGGAATTTATTCCTCATAAACTCAACAACAAAGAAAAACTTGTTAAATATTGGTCGAATGCACTCAAGATCTTGGACACATTCTGGGAGACCTGGAAAAATGAATATTTAACCAGTCTTAGAGAAAGAACTCAAAGGCATCATAGATCCCCAAGAAATGTGGAAACCAGAATACCACGTGACAATGAAATCGTTTTATTAATGGAACCCGAAATACCTCGCGGTATATGGAAATTAGCAAAAATAATTAAAATCAACAGAGGACGTGATGTCAGTAGCAGGAGTGCCACAATCCAAATGCCTAATGGGAAGCAACTTAATCGGTCGATTAACATGCTATGCCCTATGGAAATAGATGCTTACAACGATATGGAAGAGAAACAGGAAGATGAACCAGAACAACCTATCGCTAGCCGAACAAGAAGTGCCACAAGAAATTGGGCAATACAAGCAACAGCCGTACCAAACAATGGGATGTGTTAAAAGATCAACAACAACAACAAAGAGCGATAAAGGAATTATGACCATAACTACCCTCAATCCCCACTCTAGCTTCTTCTCTCTCCTCCCTTTGGGAGTGTCGCGAAATTCATAACGAAATTCCCAATAGGGTTTAAATCTGATTGTATTGACGGCTTTTATGAGCCACCTAACTAATTTCGTAATGTTTAATCTCTTTGT